>SJYX01008543.1:194643-208091 GCA_006410675.1 Oreotragus oreotragus | reverse complement strand
ATGTCTCTGCTTTTGAATATACTATCCAGGTTGGTCATAACTTTTCTTCCAAGGAGTAAGCGTCTTTTAATTTCATGGCTGCAGTCACCATTCTAAAAGAGATCAATTCTGGATGTTCTTTGGAAGGAATGATGCTAAAGCTGAAACTCCAGTACTTTGGCCACCTCATGCGAAGAGTTGACTCATTGGAAAAGACTCTGATGCTGGGAGGGATTGGGGGCAGGAGGAGAAGGGGACGACCGAGGATGAGATGGCTGGATGGCATCACTGACTGGATGGACATGAGTTTGAGTGAACTCCGGGAGTTGGTGATGGACAGGGAGGCCTGGCATGCTGCGATTCATGGGGTCGCAAAGAGTTGGACACGACTGAGCGACTGAACTGAACTGAACTGAGCCCTTGCCATCTAAAGCAGATTCCTTCCATGATTTATTTATGTGATTTAAGGATTATGATTGAGATGCTAATGTCAGCTGATGACTCTCTTGAATGCCACCAGAGAATTCCCATTGCTGAGTAGTCAGCTGTCTGTTTTAATCTAAAAAGTTCCACAGCAGGAGCCTTAATCAGACTGAAGAAGAAGAGTGTCACTAGACTGCCACTATCACTTGCTTAGTAACATGAATCAGCACAAGAACTGGTTTGGACATGATTCAGATAACAAGAATATGAACTGTTTTCCTCATAGGGGAGCTGAACATACACAAAACCATAATGTTTTCATGGCTGATACCTGATAGGTTAAGCAAAGTATTTACTATGTAGTTTGAGTATTTCTAAATTAACATTGAATTTGCATTATTTTATTATGTTTTAAGAAATATGCTGGGGGATTTTTCAAGTCATTTTTGATGGACTTATGATACGAGAAGGATGATTTTATATACTTCTGGGCTTCTGGCCAATACTTTGTTAGGCTGACAATCAAATCTGACTTTGGCCTGTTTTTTAAGCAAGACTTTGGGTAGGCTGAAAGCCAATAAATGCACTGTGTCTTTTACTGCCCTCTATTGGTAGGAGTGAGGACTGCTGGCTGGAGTAGAATAACCTAAGATTTGTTTCTAGCAGGATATGTGCGAGGCACTTCATTTCATACAGGTTAACTTCCAGAGCAGTCTGATTGTAAGATNCAAGACTTTGGGTAGGCTGAAAGCCAATAAATGCACTGTGTCTTTTACTGCCCTCTATTGGTAGGAGTGAGGACTGCTGGCTGGAGTAGAATAACCTAAGATTTGTTTCTAGCAGGATATGTGCGAGGCACTTCATTTCATACAGGTTAACTTCCAGAGCAGTCTGATTGTAAGATCTGACAGTAGGATTAGTTGGTGCCCACCACAAATATCTCTGTGGATGAACCCATAGCAAAATACCTGCACGTGCATTTTTTCATTTCACGAAAACCTCCTCACCTTGCAAATAAGAAGCAGAAGCTAAATTCCACGCATCGCCAAGTAGCTTCTCCTTCATATAAGGAGAAAGCAAACGTGGAGATTTTTCTACACCGTATTTCTTCTGCTTACTACTCCTCACTTTTCTAGGTTAAAAGAAATCTTTGGTAACCACTTGTCTTTCACACGGAATGTCACTAAATATTTTTTAAGGATGATAGAAACAGAGGCGATTGTATAGAGGTAACAATCAGGAAAATAAAGGCACAAATAGTTTAAAGTGATTATCCAATGTGTGTGGGGCTGGAAATGGGGTGAGAAAGGAGATAGAAGACTTTTACTTTGATTTTAGACTCTCTTGTTATATATTAGTTTTATTATTGTCTTTCTAAACTTCCAAGTCTTTTATAAATAGTTTAGTTCAGAGACAGCAGAAGAAATATTTATGTGCCTGGGTAGTGACAGGGTGTTGTGGCGGGTAAATTAGTTAGGGTAGAACAGCTGCTATTAAAAAAATTAAGCCCCAAATGGACAATAATCCAAACACCATAGAGGTTTACTTCTCTCTTTCAGAGCAAGGCAGTTCCAGGTGAGTGAGGTGGGACTGCAAAAATAGGAGGAAAGGGAGGAAGGTATGCTGTGTTACACGTAGTCATTCAAGAACCCGGGCTGACAGAGGCTCCACCATCTTCAGCACGTGGGTTTTAACATCACCTGAGAATCAACACCGAGCAGGTAGGATGGCGAAGGACATGGAGAACTACGCACGCGAGGATTACCATAGAGGTTTACTTCTCTCTTTCAGAGCAAGGCAGTTCCAGGTGAGTGAGGTGGGACTGCAAAAATAGGAGGAAAGGGAGGAAGGTATGCTGTGTTACACGTAGTCATTCAAGAACCCGGGCTGACAGAGGCTCCACCATCTTCAGCACGTGGGTTTTAACATCACCTGAGAATCAACACCGAGCAGGTAGGATGGCGAAGGACATGGAGAACTACGCACGCGAGGATTTTTAGGGGCCGTTACTTCTGCTCACATTCCGTTGATTGGAACTCAGTCAGTCGGCCACACCCAAATGCAAGGGAGACTGGGAAATATGGACCAGCTGAATACTGCAAAAGTAAAGAACCACAGGGAGCTCTGCTTAGCAGATAGGTGTTCTAACCCAAAGGATTGCCATATATACTTCTAGGATCCCTGTTTTGGGGGACCCATAGTCAAGTCTAAGGATACTAGGATAAAACCCAAAGACAAGACGTAGAGCATCTTCTGTGGCACATCCCTTTAGCCCGCCTCTGAATTCAGCTGAAGTTGAATGGTTCCCATGCTCACTGTCTGTGTCCCACGTGGAGTGCCCCTGTAAGTCTCAGTTCTGCCTCTGGGGTTTTTCTGAAACCACAAGAGTTTCCTCAACTAGTGCAGGACGGTCCAAAAGCATAGAGGAATTAATACCGTGGGGACAAACCTAAACCAGTGGTGGACAAAGCGGGTGGATTCTCAGGTACATCCTACTTGGGTTTTCGTAGTTTCCAGTGGAGTGGAGCCCCGGACCCTCTGCACCAGTAACCAACCCAATAATGAACTACTTATGAACTTTTTCCATCTGTGTCACTCTCTGTTTGCTCTCTCTTTCCTGCTTCCTCAGGTCACCTTCCAAATGAAACACTTGAACTCAAGACAACTCACAGTCCCAGGCTCTGCTTTCAGGAAGAATGACCCAAATTAAGACAGAAGAGGAGTTAAAATGCTTGCCTTCAGCTTCTCAAGAAAGCAAACTCCAGGAATTTAGGAAGCCAGTCTGTGACAGGATTGAGGAAGGATTTGTTCCCTATTTTGGAATCCTACGCTTGAATCTGCAGAGGTTATTGCTGGTTCAACTCGGAAGTGTACTGAACAGATACCTGACTTACTCCCAAACAGTTGATAACATTCTCTAACAGAGGGAAGTGTACACTTGAAAGAATAAGGTCCCTTGGGGACTGCAAGAGCCACATAGCCTAGGCAATTTGTTTGCAAGGAACAGAAAGCCTTTCAGGGTGGCTTAAGGGAAGAGTTTTAGTATGAGAATACAGGGGACCTCCAGAGCACTCAATTGCAGTAAGTGTGGTCAGACCATACAGTAACTGGAAATGATTGGACAGCTATTTGCTGTCTCTGTCTATCCAGGCCAACATGTTCTCTCAACTCTGCTCTATGTCCACTTTGGTCTTTGAAGTCTAGCTTCTGGGCAAGGCTCTCAGTTTCTTAGTTTCTACCTTAGAATTATATTTCATGTGGCTTTGCACCAGAAAAATGCCCCCACTGGGGCCCAAACACTGTGTAACCATAATTTAGTGCCTACCTCTTCATCTGGAGTTTAGGGTATGTGGGGTTTGAGGAGATGGAAGCCAAACTAGAAAAATAAGGTGGATGTGGCAGGAAAATTGAGGGGGACTTTCTTCGAGGGGGTGGCTGCGAGGGCTTCTCATTGTGGTGGCTTCTCTTGTGGAGCATAGGCTCTGGAGTATGCAGGCCCATAGAGTATGCAGGCTCTAGAGTAGCTGTGGCCCTCGGGCTTAGTTGCCCTGCAGCACGGGTGATCTTCTCAGACAAGTGGTCAAACTTGTGTTCCCTGCATTGGCAGGTGGATTCTTAACCGCTGGACCCCCAGGGAAGTCCCAGGGTGGATATATTTTTGATATGGAAATTAGGGTAGAGGGACCTCAGCAGAAGAGATCACTTTAGTTATTACAGACCAAAGCAAATTAGAAGGTCTAAGATTAAAGAATTAAGACTGGAACTGGATGATGAAAGGAACAGAGGCAAGTTATGGCACATGTGTTAGAGAGCAATGGTGCCATGCTACAACAGGTATGTATCTGTGGCTACAAGTAATAGAAAGACCAAGTCTAACTTAAACAATAAGAATATCTAATTATGTCACTTAAGAAACCTGGAGATAGGCTATTCAAGAATTGGTTAATAAAGGAGGTCAAAGATGTCACCTCTCTGGGTTGGCTTCTGTGTCATTCTCTGAGTATTACCCTAAGGGTCAGACCATGACTGCTGTAACACCAAATGCTCCCATATGAAAGGCAGGGATGCTTTTATTTTTTTGGTAACTATTCCTTTTGTCAAGAGTTAACCCTTCTTCAGATGTTCACGGCAACCTTCCCTTCAGGTTTCATTGCTCAGAGCAGGGTCACATGCCTTATCTTTAACCAATTACTTGCAAAGGGAAATTCCACTATAGCAGGGACTTTGTCTTATTCATTGTTGTATTCTTAGAATTGCAGAAGGCAATGGCACCCCACTCCAGTACTCTTGCCTGGAAAATCCCATGGATGGAGGAGCCTGGTNTGGACACGACTGAGCGACTGAACTGAACTGAACTGAACTGATTGTTTACTGAGCGGTTACCGTATTCCAAGTACAGCAACCTTATGAGCTGTATGTTTTAATCATTATCCCTATTTTTCAGATAGGAAACTAAGACACAGAGAGGCTAAGTAACTTGCCCATGGTCACACAGCTGGACAGTGGTAGAGCTGACAAAGGAAACCACGTCTGTCTGAAACAAACCCTGTCTGGTAACCATCTCATGATACTGGCTCCTGATGAGTTTTATCTAAACAAGCAACCCTCTTTTCTAGCACTTATGCTAATAAGTCTGAGTATTTGATGGATAGTGTTATCCTTTTCTACTTAAATATGCAAAACCATAGAATCAGCAAGGAATCTCAATCCAAAGTCTAGCAATATATGCAGAAAAACTGAGAATGAATTGCACATTTAACTGAGAAAATTTCTGATGAACACTATTTCTTTTACTATGGCATAGAAACATTTACAATATATATTAATGATCTAGTATCTATTTTAAAAATTAAATTCATTTTGGGGTCAGATTTTTATTGTTCTAAACTAAGGCAATGGCACCCCACTCCAGTACTCTTGCCTGGAAAGTCCCCTGGACAGAGGAGCCTGGTGGGCTGCAGTCCATGGGGTCGCTGAGAGTTGGACACAACTCAGTGACTTCACTTTCACTTTTCACTTTCATGCATTGGAGAAGGAAATGGCAACCCACTCCAGTGTTCTTGCCTGGAGAATCCCAGGGACGGCGGAGCCTGGTGGGCTGCCGTCTATGGGGTCGCACAGAGTTGGACATGACTGAAGCGACTTAGCACAAGCAGCAGCAGTGCTTTGGCCACCTCATGCGAAGAGTTGACTCATTGGAAAAGACTCTGATGCTGGGAGGGATTAAGGGCGGGAGGAGAAGGGGACAACAGAGGATGAGATGGCTGGATGGCATCAGGGACTCGATGGACATGAGTCTGAGTGAACTCCGGGAGATGGTGATGAACAGGGAGGCCTGGCGTGCTGCAATTCATGGGGTCGCAAAGAGTCGGACACGACTGAGCGACTGAACTGAACTGAATTGAAACTAATACCTCTTCAAAATGAGACTCCCAAGTTCTACCCTAACAAGCTTAGTTCTGACAAAGACATTCAAGAAATGATGTTCAAGAAGGGGCATATTCCCTACCTTCCTTCCCCTCTTACATCCACTCCCTCACAATACCCTCCCACCTAAACTTGGAATTAATCAAAATGTATCTAAATTCTAAGATCAAGTAGAGGTGGGAAAAGTGACTTACTTTCCAGGTCTGAAAGCCTGACCTCTATCTTTTAACCTGTGTTAGCCCTTGCCATCAACCTGGATAGCATATTGAAAAGCAGAGACATTACTTTGCCGACTAAGGTCCGCCTAGTCAAGGCTATGGTTTTTCCTGTGGTCATGTATGGATGTGAAAGTTGGACTGTGAAGAAAGCTGAGCGCCGAAGAATCGATGCTTTTGAACTGTGGTGTTGGAGAAGACTCTTGAGAGTCCCTTGGACTGCAAGGAGATCCAACCAGTCCATTCTGAAGGAGATCAGGCCTGGGATTTCTTTGGAAGGAATGATGCTAAAGCTGAAACTCCAGTACTTTGGCCATCTCATGCGAAGAGTTGACTCATTGGAAAAGACTCTGATGCTGGGAGGGATTGGGGGCAGGAGGAGAAGGGGACGACCGAGGATGAGATGGCTGGATGGCATCACTGACTGGATGGACATGAGTTTGAGTGAACTCCGGGAGTTGGTGATGGACAGGGAGGCCTGGCATGCTGCGATTCATGGGGTCGCAAAGAGTTGGACACGACTGAGCGACTGAACTGAACTGAACTGAGCCCTTGCCATCTAAAGCAGATTCCTTCCATGATTTATTTATGTGATTTAAGGATTATGATTGAGATGCTAATGTCAGCTGATGACTCTCTTGAATGCCACCAGAGAATTCCCATTGCTGAGTAGTCAGCTGTCTGTTTTAATCTAAAAAGTTCCACAGCAGGAGCCTTAATCAGACTGAAGAAGAAGAGTGTCACTAGACTGCCACTATCACTTGCTTAGTAACATGAATCAGCACAAGAACTGGTTTGGACATGATTCAGATAACAAGAATATGAACTGTTTTCCTCATAGGGGAGCTGAACATACACAAAACCATAATGTTTTCATGGCTGATACCTGATAGGTTAAGCAAAGTATTTACTATGTAGTTTGAGTATTTCTAAATTAACATTGAATTTGCATTATTTTATTATGTTTTAAGAAATATGCTGGGGGATTTTTCAAGTCATTTTTGATGGACTTATGATACGAGAAGGATGATTTTATATACTTCTGGGCTTCTGGCCAATACTTTGTTAGGCTGACAATCAAATCTGACTTTGGCCTGTTTTTTAAGCAAGACTTTGGGTAGGCTGAAAGCCAATAAATGCACTGTGTCTTTTACTGCCCTCTATTGGTAGGAGTGAGGACTGCTGGCTGGAGTAGAATAACCTAAGATTTGTTTCTAGCAGGATATGTGCGAGGCACTTCATTTCATACAGGTTAACTTCCAGAGCAGTCTGATTGTAAGATTTGACAGTAGGATTAGTTGGTGCCCACCACAAATATCTCTGTGGATGAACCCATAGCAAAATACCTGCACATGCATTTTTTCATTTCACAAAAACCTCCTCACCTTGCAAATAAGAAGCAGAAGCTAAATTCCACACATCGCCAAGTAGCTTCTCCTTCATATAAGGAGAAAGCAAACGTGGAGATTTTTCTACACCGTATTTCTTCTGCTTACTACTCCTCACTTTTCTAGGTTAAAAGAAATCTTTGGTAACCACTCGTCTTTCACACGGAATGTCACTAAATATTTTTTAAGGATGATAGAAACAGAGGAGATTGTATAGAGGTAACAATCAGGAAAATAAAGGCACAAATAGTTTAAAGTGATTATCCAATGTGTGTGGGGCTGGAAATGGGGTGAGAAAGGAGATAGAAGACTTTTACTTTGATTTTAGACTCTCTTGTTATATATTAGTTTTATTGTTGTCTTTCTAAACTTCCAAGTCTTTTATAAATAGTTTAGTTCAGAGACAGCAGAAGAAATATTTATGTGCCTGGGTAGTGACAGGGTGTTGTGGCGGGTAAATTAGTTAGGGTAGAACAGCTGCTATTAAAAAAATTAAGCCCCAAATGGACAATAATCCAAACGCCATAGAGGTTTACTTCTCTCTTTTAGAGCAAGGCAGTTCCAGGTGAGTGAGGTGGGACCGCAAACATAGGAGGAAAGGGAGGAAGGTATGCTGTGTTACACGTAGTCATTCAAGAACCCGGGCTGGCAGAGGCTCCACCATCTTCAGCACGTGGGTTTTAACATCACCTGAGAATCAACACCGAGCAGGTAGGACGGCGAAGGACATGGAGAACTACGCACGTGAGGATTTTTAGGGGCCGTTACTTCTGCTCACATTCCATTGATTGGAACTCAGTCAGTCGGCCACACCCAAATGCAAGGGAGACTGGGAAATATGGACCAGCTGAATACTGCAAAAGTAAAGAACCACAGGGAGCTCTGCTTAGCAGATAGGTGTTCTAACCCAAAGGATTGCCATATATACTTCTAGGATCCCTGTTTTGGAGGACCCATAGTCAAGTCTAAGGATACTAGGATAAAACCCAAAGACAAGACGTAGAGCATCTTCTCTGGCACATCCCTTTAGCCCGCCTCTGAATTCAGCTGAAGTTGAATGGTTCCCATGCTCACTGTCTGTGTCCCACGTGGAGTGCCCCTGTAAGTCTCAGTTCTGCCTCTGGGGTTTTTCTGAAACCACAAGAGTTTCCTCAACTAGTGCAGGACGGTCCAAAAGCACAGAGGAATTAATACCCTGGGGACAAACCTAAACCAGTGGTGGACAAAGCGGGTGGATTCTCAGGTACATCCTACTTGGGTTTTCGTAGTTTCCAGTGGAGTGGAGCCCCGGACCCTCTGCACCAGTAACCAACCCAATAATGAACTACTTATGAACTTTTTCCATCTGTGTCACTCTCTGTTTGCTCTCTCTTTCCTGCTTCCTCAGGTCACCTTCCAAATGAAACACTTGAACTCAAGACAACTCACAGTCCCAGGCTCTGCTTTCAGGAAGAATGACCCAAATTAAGACAGAAGAGGAGTTAAAATGCTTGCCTTCAGCTTCTCAAGAAAGCAAACTCCAGGAATTTAGGAAGCCAGTCTGTGACAGGATTGAGGAAGGATTTGTTCCCTATTTTGGAATCCTACGCTTGAATCTGCAGAGGTTATTGCTGGTTCAACTCGGAAGTGTACTGAACAGATACCTGACTTACTCCCAAACAGTTGATAACATTCTCTAACAGAGGGAAGTGTACACTTGAAAGAATAAGGTCCCTTAGTTTCCAGTGGAGTGGAGCCCCGGACCCTCTGCACCAGTAACCAACCCAATAATGAACTACTTATGAACTTTTTCCATCTGTGTCACTCTCTGTTTGCTCTCTCTTTCCTGCTTCCTCAGGTCACCTTCCAAATGAAACACTTGAACTCAAGACAACTCACAGTCCCAGGCTCTGCTTTCAGGAAGAATGACCCAAATTAAGACAGAAGAGGAGTTAAAATGCTTGCCTTCAGCTTCTCAAGAAAGCAAACTCCAGGAATTTAGGAAGCCAGTCTGTGACAGGATTGAGGAAGGATTTGTTCCCTATTTTGGAATCCTACGCTTGAATCTGCAGAGGTTATTGCTGGTTCAACTCGGAAGTGTACTGAACAGATACCTGACTTACTCCCAAACAGTTGATAACATTCTCTAACAGAGGGAAGTGTACACTTGAAAGAATAAGGTCCCTGGGGGACTGCAAGAGCCACATAGTCTAGGCAATTTGTTTGCAAGGAACAGAAAGCCTTTCAGGGTGGCTTAAGGGAAGAGTTTTAGTATGAGAATACAGGGGACCTCCAGAGCACTCAATTGCAGTAAGTGTGGTCAGACCATACAGTAACTGGAAATGATTGGACAGCTATTTGCTGTCTCTGTCTATCCAGGCCAACATGTTCTCTCATCTAGGCAATTTGTTTGCAAGGAACAGAAAGCCTTTCAGGGTGGCTTAAGGGAAGAGTTTTAGTATGAGAATACAGGGGACCTCCAGAGCACTCAATTGCAGTAAGTGTGGTCAGACCATACAGTAACTGGAAATGATTGGACAGCTATTTGCTGTCTCTGTCTATCCAGGCCAACATGTTCTCTCAACTCTGCTCTATGTCCACTTTGGTCTTTGAAGTCTAGCTTCTGGGCAAGGCTCTCAGTTTCTTAGTTTCTACCTTAGAATTATATTTCATGTGGCTTTGCACCAGAAAAATGCCCCCACTGGGGCCCAAACACTGTGTAACCATAATTTAGTGCCTACCTCTTCATCTGGAGTTTAGGGTATGTGGGGTTTGAGGAGATGGAAGCCAAACTAGAAAAATAAGGTGGATGTGGCAGGAAAATTGAGGGGGACTTTCTTCGAGGGGGTGGCTGCGAGGGCTTCTCATTGTGGTGGCTTCTCTTGTGGAGCATAGGCTCTGGAGTATGCAGGCCCATAGAGTATGCAGGCTCTAGAGTAGCTGTGGCCCTCGGGCTTAGTTGCCCTGCAGCACGGGTGATCTTCTCAGACAAGTGGTCAAACTTGTGTTCCCTGCATTGGCAGGTGGATTCTTAACCGCTGGACCCCCAGGGAAGTCCCAGGGTGGATATATTTTTGATATGGAAATTAGGGTAGAGGGACCTCAGCAGAAGAGATCACTTTAGTTATTACAGGCCAAAGCAAATTAGAAGGTCTAAGATTAAAGAATTAAGACTGGAACTGGATGATGAAAGGAACAGAGGCAAGTTATGGCACATGTGTTAGAGAGCAATGGTGCCATGCTACAACAGGTATGTATCTGTGGCTACAAGTAATAGGAAGACCAAGTCTAACTTAAACAATAAGAATATCTAATTATGTCACTTAAGAAACCTGGAGATAGGCTATTCAAGAATTGGTTAATAAAGGAGGTCAAAGATGTCACCTCTCTGGGTTGGCTTCTGTGTCATTCTCTGAGTATTACCCTAAGGGTCAGACCATGACTGCTGTAACACCAAATGCTCCCATATGAAAGGCAGGGATGCTTTTATTTTTTTGGTAACTATTCCTTTTGTCAAGAGTTAACCCTTCTTCAGATGTTCACGGCAACCTTCCCTTCAGGTTTCATTGCTCAGAGCAGGGTCACATGCCTTATCTTTAACCAATTACTTGCAAAGGGAAATTCCACTATAGCAGGGACTTTGTCTTATTCATTGTTGTATTCTTAGAATTGCAGAAGGCAATGGCACCCCACTCCAGTACTCTTGCCTGGAAAATCCCATGGATGGAGGAGCCTGGTAGGCTGCAGTCCATGGGGTCGCTCAAGTTGGACACAACTGAGCGACTTCATTTTCACTTTCCACTTTCATGCACTGGAGAAGGAAATGGCAACCCACTTCAGTGTTCTTGCCTGGAGAATCCCAGGGATGGGGGAGCCTGGTGGGCTGCCATCTACGGTGTCGCACAGAGTCAGTCACGACTGACGCGACTTAGCAGCAGCAGCAGCAGCATTCTTAGAATTGAGAATGTTTGGCATATAGTAAGCACTCAACAGATATTTGCTGCATGATTGAAAAGGTTATAGATTTACCACGATTGGATCAATCTGTGACTTGTCCTCTGAGGCAGGGGCCAGAGCTTATCTTTCCTTAAGCATATTGCTTCCCCATAACCACATCCCATTCAGCCTTGACCACGCACACTTGGCACAAAAATTATTCCAAGATGCATCTTTGAGACCAAGCGGTCTCAAAGAGTCGGACACGACTGAGCAAATGAATTGAACTGAACTGATGATTATCCTCTTTAAAACTGAGATATAGTTGTACAATATTATGCAATTTTCAGGTGTACAACATAGTGATTCACAATTATTAAAGCCTTCACTCCATTTATAGCTATTATAAAATATTGGCTATAGTCCTTGTGTGTGTGTTAGTCACTCAGTCATGTCTGATTCTTTGCAACCTCCATGGACTGTAGCCCACCAGTCTCCTCTGTCCATGGAATTCTGCAGGCAAGAATACTGGAGTGGGGAGCCATTCGCTTCTGCAGGGGATCTTCCCAACACAGAGATCAAACCCAAGTCTCCTCCACTGCAGGAGGATTTTTAACCATCTGAGCCACCAGGGAAGCCCATGCTTATAATATATTCTTGTAGCTTATTTATTTTATACATACTAGTTTGTACCTCTTCGGAGAAGGCAATGGCATCCC
Organism: Oreotragus oreotragus; assembly: GCA_006410675.1. Taxonomy (NCBI): domain Eukaryota; kingdom Metazoa; phylum Chordata; class Mammalia; order Artiodactyla; family Bovidae; genus Oreotragus; species Oreotragus oreotragus. The sequence continues at coordinate 196,025 of SJYX01008543.1, read as the reverse complement.
ACTCCAGTACTCTTGCCTGGAAACTCCCATGGATGGAGGAGCCTGGTAGGCTGCAGTCCATGGGGTCGCTGAGTCAGACACGACTGAGCGACTTCACTTTCACTTTTCACTTTCATGCATTGGAGAAGGAAATGGCAACCCACTCCAGTGTTCTTGCCTGGAGAATCCCAGGGATGGCGGAGCCCAACGGGCTGCCGTCTGTGGGGTCACACAGAGTCGGACATGACTGAAGCGACTTAGCAGCAGCAGCAGCAGCAGTTTGTACCTCTTAATGCCCTACCACTATCTTACCCCTCCCTTCTTCCCTCCACCCACTATTACCTAGTAGTTGGTTCTCTATATCTGAATCTGATTCTTTTTTGTTATAATTATTAGTCTCTTTCATATTTTAGATTCCACATATAATTGATATCATACAGTATTTGCCTTTCTCTCTCAGACTTATTTTGCTTAGCATAATACCCTCCAAGTCCATCCATGTTGTTACAAATGGCAAAATTTCATTCCTTTTTAAGGCTGAGTTGCATTCCATTGTGTATCTATACCACATCTTTATCCATTCTTCTATTGATGGAAATATGCTTCCATATTTTTGCAGTTGTAAATAATGCTGAAAAATACTAGGGTGCATGTATCGTTTCAAAGTATTGTCTTTGTTTTTTCCAGATATATACCCAGAAGTGGAATTGTTGGATCATATGATAGTTCTCTTTTTAGTTTTCATGAAATCTCCATGCTGTTTTGCATATAATGATCTTTTAAAGTATCATCTTAACTAGACTATGGTCACCGGTCATTCAATCAGGTATTAACCTAGATGTTATAGTAAAGTCTTTTTGTAGATATGATTACAGTTCATCAGTTCAGCTCAGTACAGTTGCTCAGTCGTGTCCAACTCTTTGTGACCCCATGAATCGCAGCACCCCAGGCCTCCTTGTCCATCACCAACTCCCGGAGTTCACTCAGACTCACGTCCATCAAGTCAGTGATGCCATCCAGCCATCTCATCCTCAGTCGTCCCCTTCTCCTCCGGCCCCCAATCCCTCCCAGCATCAGAGTCTTTTCCAATGCGTCAACTCTTCACATGAAGTGGCCAAAGTACTGGAGTTTCAGCTTTAGTATCATTCTTTCCAAAGAAAACCCAGGGCTGATCTCCTTCAGAATGGATTGGTTGGCTCTCCTTGCAGTCCAAGGGACTCTCAAGAGTCTTCTCCAACACCACAGTTCAAAAGCGTCAATTCTTCAGCACTCAGCTTTCTTCACAATCCAACTCTCACATCCATTCATGACCACAGGAAAAATCATAGCCTTGACTAGACGGACCTTTGTTGGCAAAGTAATGTCTCTGCTTTTCAATATGCTATCTAGGTTGGTCATACCTT
>SJYX01008543.1:165427-187940 GCA_006410675.1 Oreotragus oreotragus | reverse complement strand
GATGCTTTTGAACTGTGGTGTTGGAGAAGACTCTTGAGAGTCCCTTGGACTGCAAGGAGATCCAACCAGTCCATTCTGAAGGAGATCAGGCCTGGGATTTCTTTGGAAGGAATGATGCTAAAGCTGAAACTCCAGTACTCTGGCCACCTCATGCGAAGAGTTGACTCATTGGAAAAGACTCTGATGCTGGGAGGGATTGGGGGGCAGAAAGAGAATGGGACGACCGAGGATGAGATGGCTGGATGGCATCACGGACTCAATGGACGTGAGTCTGAGTGAACTCTGAGAGATGGTAATGAACAGGGAGGCCTGGCGTGCTGTGATTCATGGGGTTGCAAAGAGTCAGACACGACTGAACGACTGAACTGAACTGAACTGAAAATTCTTTCAGGAATTCCCTGTCAGTCCAGTGATTGAGACTCAGCCCTTTCACTACTAGGGCCCTGGTCAGGAAGCTGGGATGCCACAGATCACATGCGATCAGCCACAGGTCATGTGGCAGCAGCCACTGATATATATATATATAGATAGATAGATAGTTGCACTAGGAAAAGATATTCATAATACAGATTTCTGTCAAAATATTCATGTTCAGAATATGTAAATAACTTCTACAAATCAATAGGGAAAAAAGTAAATAACTAAACTAAAAGTGGACATAAAATTTGAATTAGCATTTCAAAGAATAAGATACCCAAACATCCAATAAACACATGAAAAGATACTCTGCATCATTACTCATTTGGGAAATGCAAATGAAAATCACAATGAAATACCACCAGACACCAATCAGAATGGCTAAAATTAAAAGGATCAATAGTGTTAAATGATGGCAAGGATTTGGAGGAACTGGGATGCTTACCGTAGAAGGCAATGGCACCCCGCTCCAGTATGCTTGCCTGGAAAATCCCATAGATGGAGGAGCCTGGTGGGCTGCAGTCCATGGGGTTGCTAAGAGTTGGACACAACTGAGCAACTTCTAGGCTCCTCTGTCCACTAGATTTTCCAGGCAAGAATACTGGAGTGGGTTTCCATTTCCTTCTCCAGGGGCTCTTCCCAGGCTGGGGATCAAACTTGTGTCTCCTGTACTGGCAGACAGATTCTTTACCGCTAAGCCACCTGGGAAGTCCTTTGTATACAAGGGGCAAGTGCTTTTTCAGAGGTAGCTATTAAGGTAACTGTCTCTTATACACATCTAGATGTGTATAAGAGACAGTATATATATAGATAGATAGATAGTTGCACTAGGAAAAGATATTCATAATACAGATTTCTGTCAAAATATTCATGTTCAGAATATGTAAATAACTTCTACAAATCAATAGGGAAAAAAGTAAATAACTAAACTAAAAGTGGACATAAAATTTGAATTAGCATTTCAAAGAATAAGATACCCAAACATCCAATAAACACATGAAAAGATACTCTGCATCATTACTCATTTGGGAAATGCAAATGAAAATCACAATGAAATACCACCAGACACCAATCAGAATGGCTAAAATTAAAAGGATCAATAGTGTTAAATGATGGCAAGGATTTGGAGGAACTGGGATGCTTACCGTAGAAGGCAATGGCACCCCGCTCCAGTATGCTTGCCTGGAAAATCCCATAGATGGAGGAGCCTGGTGGGCTGCAGTCCATGGGGTTGCTAAGAGTTGGACACAACTGAGCAACTTCACTTTCACTTTTCACTTTCGTGCATTGGAGAAGGAAATGGCAGTCCACTCCAGTGTTCTTGCCTGGAGAATCCCAGGGTCAGGGGAGCCTGGTGGGCTGCCATCTATGGGGTTGCACAGAGTCGGACACAACTGAAGCGACTTAGCAGCAGCAGCAGCGGGTTCTAGTCCCAAGAACTGTTGGGCAAAATGAACAGCATCTACTGCAGCCACTTCAGGGGGTTCTGCTTTCTCTACATTGTGCTGTGTGCTTGCTGTACTAATTTGCTTCAGTCCTGTCTGATTCTATGTGACCCTATGGACTGTAGGCTGCCAGGCTCCTCTGTCTAAGGGATTCTCCAGGCAAGAACACTGGAGTAGGTTGCCATGCCCTCCTCCAGGGAATCTTCCTGGCCCAGGGATCAAACCCAAGTCTCTTATGTCTCTTGCACTGGTGGACAAGTTCCTTTCCACTAGCACCACGTGGGAAACCCCTCTCTGCACTACCTGAGTGCATTTCCCGCTGGGTCTTTGAAAGAGAACTGTGTGAGAAATACTTTCTCAGGACATCCACCTGGGAGGCTGGTGGGATTTGGAGTCCTGGGAGTTCAGAATTCTAGTTAATATTCCTTTGATCATTACTTGGAGTGGTGCAACAGGGTATAAAAGGAACACGAAGGACCAGATAAGATCTCCTTAAGTTTAAACCTGTTGCCTAAAATTCAATATAGCAAATGTTATGGGAGGCCTGAGTTTTTACTGCCAGAACCAATAATGAAGATAGATCTAGAGACATAATTATTTATGGTTGGCATAAATAAGCACAACTTGCAATTGACAACTGGGAACTAAAGAGCCCCACATGTATTTCATTTGGTTAGAAGGCTTAATTTAAATAAAGCACCAGGCGAAGACCTTCTGCTATCAAAATCATTCAAAGCTTGTCCTAAGTGACGTTCTCTAAAACATAGACCCATCTGTCTGTTAAATGTTCCATTTAAACCTGATGTCTATTTCTTCTTTATTTCAGACTGAGGATTTCTGGATCAATATTTTATTCAAGTTTCAAGTATAGATGCGCCACTATTATCTAATAGAAAAAAAAATCAATAATATAATAGACTGTGTGTGCTAAGTTGCTTCAGTCATGTCTGGCTCTTTGAAACTCTATGGATTGTAGCCTGCCAGGCTCCTCTGTCCATGGGATTCTCCAGGCAAGAATACTGGAGTGGGTAGCCATTCCCTTCTCTAAGGGGATCTTCCCGACCCAAGGATGGAACCCAGGTCTCTTGCATTGCAGGAGGATTCTGTACCATCTGAGCCACTAGGGAAGAAGCAATAGACTATTAGTAGCATCACCTTCTTGGAACTAAATGGGCACAACTAAAAACTTAAATACAGTAAATGCAAATTTTTTACCATTTGAACCACCAGGGATACCCAAATGAATTAGAGTTGGTTTTTCCTGTTTGCTTTTTAATCTATCTTTCCTCTGCCTTTGACCCTGAACTAGAATGACTCTAGGTTAAGCTTCCCACAGCATTGACTCCCAGTTGTTGGTTCTTACATAAAAGCTGCATTATAACACCATAGCAAGAGTCAGTATCTGCTTTCTGACAGATCTGTCTCCTGGCAAACCAGATGACTACATTAAAGGGCCTAAAGCAGGACTATGTTCTCCTCCCTCCCATGCTTTCTTAAACTGTTCTTTGACAGAAAACCCATAGATGACTTGGGTACATTCCTCCCTGCTGGAAACATGAATTAGGAATGGCTTCAAAATTGCTCAAAGTTGGAATTTTCATGGTAGCATTAGCCCTTTTTCCTATTTCTGTGGTGAGTGATTAGTAAAGCCTCTTCGAAAATTTTCCTTGCTGAGTTGCTTCATCCATACATGATGATGAAAAAACAAAACAGAACTTCAGGAACTTGAATTTGTTCATTTATTGAAAGACCAAAATAGATTCTTAAGAATGATCCTGTCTTGGTTATAGTTACTCCTTTGGTGAACCTTTGAAATGAGGAGGGTGTGGGAGATTGTAATTTACAGATGTGGCTGCAATAACATGTTTGTTCCCAAATGGTCCTCTAAACTCTACCACTTCCCCATCAATGCCTGCTGGAGTCTTTACCCCTTCCTCTTGAGCCTGGGCAGACCTTTGTACGCTGCCTCAGTGGATGGACCGTGATAGCGGTGACAGTACATGGTTTCCAAGGCTAGGTCAAAAAAGATAATATGACTTCTACCTGACTTTCTCTCTCTCTCTGCCCTTCCGCCTCCCTCTTTCTTTCATTCTGAGCCACCATGTAAGAAGCCCAGCTAGCCTAAAGCCATGCTGCTGGAGAGACCATATGGAGAAGCTACATAGAGATACAGTTACAGAGTTGTTCCAGCCCCAAGCTGGATGAGGCTCCTCAACCTGATACCAGACATGTGACTGAGCAGACCGTCAAGTGATTCTAGCCCCATCACTGTCTGCAACTGCGTAACTGCCTAGCTAAGCCCATCCAACACCTATCACTACGAGAGATACTAATAATAGCTAGTTTTATTTTTAATTAATTAATTAATCGTTGGGCGCATTGGGTGTTCGTTGCTGTGCGTGGGCTTTGTCCAGCTGCAGGGTGCAGGGGCCACTCTAGCTGCGATCTGCGTGCTTCCCATTGCAATGGCTTCTCCTGCTGTGGAGCACAGGGTCTAGGCGCATGGGCTTCAGTAGCTGCAGCACACAGGCTCAGTAGTTAGGCACACAAGCTTAGCTGCTCTGGAACATGTGGCATCTTCCCAGGGCAGAGGTCAAACCTGTGACCCCTGCATTGGCAGCTGGATTCTTTTCTACTGTATGTCACCAGCGAAGTCCACCAATGTTATTTTAAGCCACTAAGTTTGGGGGTAGTTTACTAGGCAGTGATGGGCTTCCCAGGTAGTGCTAGTGGTAAAGAATCCACGTGCGAACGCAGGAAACACAGAAGACTTGCGTTTGATCCCTGGATTGGAAAGATCCCCTGGAGGAGGACATGGCAACCCACCCCAGAATTCTTGCCTGGAAAATCCCTTCTTCCCTGGAGAAGCCTGGTGGGCTACGGTCCATAGCGTTGCAAAGAGTCAGACATAACTGAAGCAACTTAGCATGCACATATTGCTGCTGCTGCTGCTGCTAAGTTGCTTCAGTCGTGTCCGACTCTGTGCAACCCCATAGACGGCAGCCCATGAGGCTCCCCCATCCCTGGGATTCTCCAGGCAAGAACACTGGAATGGGTTGCCATTTCCTTCTCCAGTTCATGAAAGTAAAAAGTGAAAGCGAAGATATTCAGTCGTATCCGACTCTTAGCAACCCCTGGAATGCAGCCTACCAGACTCCTCAGTCCATGGGATTCTCCAGGCAAGAGTATTGGAGTGGGGTGCCATTGCCTTCTCTGATGCACACACTAGGCAGTGATATATAACCCACAGCCCCCCAAAAGGGAGAGAAAATTAGTCATTCATTCTGAAGAATGTTTTGGTTAGGTGCCTCAGTTTTCATAAAAGCTTCAAAAAATCTCTTTGGATAACTCTTGTATGTGTTACCATCCTAAATGAACAACATAGAACAATCACCCTTCAGGCTTTGAGAGATGATAAAAACTCCAATGATCTGCTCTCAACCATTGTAAGAGATCTAGTTCAAAGAAGTGATCTTCATGGAGAAAGTGTCAGAAGGACTTCTACCCTGGATTTTCTGGATGTATTATTTGATTTAGCTAAAAGTTTAGAAAGTTTCTATCTCAAACCGCATCACCCTGGTTTCCCATAAAACTGCTTTTGGTATGTTGCTCTATGGGTCATGCACCAGGTTTAAAGCACTCTTAAGAAACAGAGTTTCCCAGGTGGTACTAGTTGTGAAGAACCTGCCTGCCAATGCGGGAGACACAGAAGTCCAAGTCACGGGTTTAATCCCTGGGTCAGGAAGATCCGCTGGAGGAGGGCATGGCAACCCTCTCCAGGATTCTTGTCTGGAGAATCCCACGGACAGAGGAGCCTGGCAGGCTACAGTCCATAGCGTCACAAAGAGTCAGACAGGACTGAAGCAACTTAGCAGGCACACATTTAAACACAGCTTTAGAAACACTTTATTGAATTTATTGTAAGAACATCATTAAGCACACTGTTTACCACATTATTTAATGTCCCAGGTATAAAACACCATATCAGAAAAAAATTTTAGAGCTAAGTTCCAATAAAATCTTTAAAAAAAATAGAATGTTTTGCTTTTGTAGTCAAGAAAAATTAGGATTGACCTTTATTTTTTCAGCAGAAAATTCAAATTCTTATCTGTGGCTCAGCTTAGATAATTCTGTGGAACCCTATTGCTTATATAATTTATTCCACTCCACTGACTTGTTTTTGCCTAATAGATGTTTCTAATGATCCTATTTATTATTTATATTTTCTAATGGATCATATGTATTCTTGTAAGCTTTTCCAAACCCTTACAAAAGAGGAGAGAATAGAAATAAAGTGAGGGGAAAATGAATATATATGTAAATTACTCTTCTGAGACCTTACCAGGCCTCCCACAGGTCTTTTTTAATGATTTATTCATTTACCTCACAAATATGGATTAAACATAGACTATGAGCCAGGTTAGAGTAGGAAATGGCAACCCACTCTAGTATTCTTGCCTGGGAAATCTCATAAACAAAGGAGCCTGATGGGCTACAGTCTATGGGGTCACAAAGAGTCAGACATGACTTAGCAACTAAACACATGACTTTGCGACACAACAACAAATGAACCAGGCCTCGTATATAGGGAGAGTATGGGCTAAAGCAATTGTAACAAACACACACACACACAGAAATAGCATGCCTGAGGATGGCCCAGAGGTTTGGGTGTCAACAGCGTTGGGCAGCAAATTCAAATAGTGACCTCCCGATCTTTCCCACAAAGGGGCCCAGGGGAAGGGTGGGAGTGAAGGTAGATCTTGGATGAATACGCCCTTTCGGTTCTTGGCCAGGAACGTCCAGAGGCTACCATCTCAAAAACAACTCTTTCCAGTTCTGGAGAAGTCCTTGCTAAACTTTCCCTTAGGCCTGGATTGCCACATCTACACTGACCAAGTCCTTTACCCACCGCAAGACAACACTTGTAACTGGTTTGCGCCGCTGCTGCCAGCTAGACTTGACTGATTTGTTTCACTCCTCCTCTNGAAGTCCTTGCTAAACTTTCCCTTAGGCCTGGATTGCCACATCTACACTGACCAAGTCCTTTACCCACCGCAAGACAACACTTGTAACTGGTTTGCGCCGCTGCTGCCAGCTAGACTTGACTGATTTGTTTCACTCCTCCTCTAGTCCTCTCGTCTTCCCTGGTGGCTCACATGGTAAAGAATCTGCCTGCAGGGTGGGAGACCCAGGTTCAGTTCCTGGGTCGGGAAGATTCCCTGGAGGAAGGAAAGGCTGCCCACTCCAGTGCTCTTGTCTAGAGAATTCCACGGACAGAGGAGCCCGGTGGGCTACAGTCCGTGGGGGCACAAAGAGTTGGACACAACCAACTAAGGCGACTAACACTTGCACTGGTCCTCTGCTATCTTCATTTGCACTGATTGCATCAACTTTTGCATCTGTGTCTCAGGATACACCTGCGATCTCTCAGCTTCTCATGCCAAGGGTGACAACAAACCTAATCTTCCTTGTCAACCTTAAACCTTCAAGTTCTTATCCTTTTCATTATTTCTTTTCCTTTCTTTCTTTTTTTTGGCTTGTCCGTGGAAGCCTGCTTATTAACTTATCCTCTTTCTTGCATTAAGGTTTATTCAGGATATTGAATATAGTTCCCTGTGTTAGAGAGTAGGACCTTGTTGTTCATTCATTTCCTATATAAATAGTTTGCATCTCTTAATCCCAAACTCCCAATCCATCCCTCCTCCCACCTCCCCCTTGGCAACCACAAGCCTGTTCTCTGCGTCTTACTTCATTATTTCTGACAGCATTTCCATGAAATGTTTCTACATTTTTTTGGTCTCTGTTTTTCTTTGCTAGTCTTTGCCAGCAGGGGGCTCTGTACTCTTGTTTCCAGGCATCCCCTCTATCGCTTGAGGTATTTTGCTGTCTTCTAAGAGGGCTGTCCCTCCCTATTCTAAAGTTGGCAAATGTGGTTACTAATCATATTACCCTAGCATTGAGAGTTCAAAGACCATGATGTTTGGTTTGCTAATGAGAATATTCATAAATTAAAAAAAAAAAGACTGGTAAGATGTGTATAAGAGACAGGTAGGACCTTGTTGTTCATTCATTTCCTATATAAATAGTTTGCATCTCTTAATCCCAAACTCCCAATCCATCCCTCCTCCCACCTCCCCCTTGGCAACCACAAGCCTGTTCTCTGCGTCTTACTTCATTATTTCTGACAGCATTTCCATGAAATGTTTCTACATTTTTTTGGTCTCTGTTTTTCTTTGCTAGTCTTTGCCAGCAGGGGGCTCTGTACTCTTGTTTCCAGGCATCCCCTCTATCGCTTGAGGTATTTTGCTGTCTTCTAAGAGGGCTGTCCCTCCCTATTCTAAAGTTGGCAAATGTGGTTACTAATCATATTACCCTAGCATTGAGAGTTCAAAGACCATGATGTTTGGTTTGCTAATGAGAATATTCATAAATATTTTGTAGTTAAATAATAAATCTCTTTTGGCTTCTCCAAATGCTGAGTTCTAGGTACTTAAAAACGAAAATAAACTTGGGACTTCCCTGGAGGTACATTGGATAAGAATCTGCCTACCAACGCAGGGAACGAGGGTTCAATCCCTGGTCCGTTAAGATTCCACATACAGCTGAAGACACTGCTGAGCCCGAGCTCTAGAACCCAAGAGCTGCAACTACTGAGCTCAACAAGAGAAGTCACCACAACTAGAAGCTTGTGTCCCACAACGAAGAGTAGCCCCCACTCGCTGCAACTAGGGAAAGCCCCCACCCAGCAACGAAGATCCAGAGCATCCCCCTACCCCCCTCGGAAAAAGCATTCTAAAAACAAAAAGGAAAATAAGCCTGTCCCGTACAGGCCCTTATCTATGGAGTTTTAACAAACTGCAGTACTCTGAGCTAAATTTAAATAGATGCGAATTGCTTTTTCTTAAAAAAAAAATATTCACATGCTGTCTTCCGTTTACCTAAGAAGAGATGCATGATCTCAGCTAATGTCTCTGACAAATCGCTGTCATAAAGTACGAGTACTCTTCCTGGCAAATAGTCCTCATGGCTGCATTTTCCCTCAATGGTGCATGAAAAGGAAAAGAGCTTCCCCTTCTGCATATAGGAAAACCATCCAAGAGGTGACTTTAGTGATTGTTCACATCACTGAGCACTCTTTGCTTAAAGTGTCAGTGCTACAGAATGAAGCTACATTCCGATGATGATGGCCCCGTGAATTCAATACAACCTCGAAGGTCGAGGTCATCTTGCATCAATATGGTACATTTCAACTCTTGTTCTAGCTCTCCATTAACACCATCCATCCGCCCTCCCCCTAACATTTTGTCAAAGAAATATCCACCTCTAAGAACTGCTGTGTTGGCTGCTATTTTGAAGGATATGGCTCAAAAAGATATAATTTTTCATCTTCTTGTCCACTTGGTTGGGTGTATTAGTTACATCTTAGAGCAATACGCCATGTTGTGCTTCTACAGAAAAGAACTAGGTCTATCCCATAGCCAAAGTGGATTTTATACACAACTCACTGCATTTCACTACACAGAACACTTTCTTTCACAGCAGCTGGTTCCACGTTTGCTATTTATCCATACCTTTAAGTACCACCTTTAACCGCATCAACTGGGCAGTACCTGAAGAAGATATAAGCCACTAGAGAGAGCCTGCAGGAAATCCTCCTACTTGCCAGAAAGCAACCTGTGTTTCTTAACACTGAACATCAAGGAAATACATTGAGTGGAGGACATCATTGTCTAGTTATTTTTCTAATGCAAACATATTACCTGCCCATTATAAAACTGGCATTCCTCCAGGTCTTGAAAAACCTTAACCTCATGGCTTACTCTATCAGTTAGAACACTTTGCATTACAAGTGACAGAAAATCCAATTTAAAACCATTTAAACAACAAAGCCAAAGCCTTTGGTACATCTTAACTCAAAGATCCAGAGTGAGGGTTGGTTTTAAGAAGCCTGAACCAATTATATCATTAAGGACTGGGTTTTCCTCTCTCTGTCTTTCCACTTAGTGTTGACTTCATCCTCAGCCTCTGCAACAAGGTCCTCAGTAGTTCTAGAATGCTCTCATGATGACAAGATGGCTGCAGCAGTTCCAGCACATTCCATCATATCACATCACCCAGCAGATCCAAGTAGTTCCTTAGGAACTGAGAGGATTTCTTAGAAGCATATATTCCTTGGATTTCATCAGCTGTGAATAAGATATATAACCATCCCTGAACAAATAACTGGTACCTAGGAAATAAGATTGGAGCTTTCTACACCAAAGGAAATCAAGATGTGGAATGGATTGGGGGCAGTGAAAACAAAATCTGTGAAGTATCTTACTCATGTGCATTTACCCTATCTTCTACAATTTTCATGCTACCTGACACCAAGTAAAGAAATCTTTGCTTCTCTAAACTGATAAAAATTTTCTCCTTTCTACTCAGGAGGTCACCTTCCATGAGTTATCTCATCTACCACCAAGGCCTTAAATAACCTCTGTGAAGATGCCTCTCAAAGTAGTACCTTCAGGGCAGACCTTTCTCTTGAATGTTAAAGAGATATGCCCAACTGTCTACTAGATATCTACATTTTTTTTACTCAAAAGCATTTGAAACTCTTTAAAAAAATCCATGTGCTTTAGAGATACATGCTAAAATATTTACAGAAGAAATGATACAATATTTGGAATTGGCTTCAAAATATTCCAGTGGAAAGAGGGGGATGTGTGAGTTTAGCTTAAACCAGATAGATGAAGTGGTTGTTGTTGAAGTTAAAGGTAAGTATCTATGACATTACCTACTATTCTTTCTACTTTGCATATGTATAACACTTTTCATAAGAAATTTTAAAGGCACCTCAAACTCGGCATGCATGCGAAAGTTAAAATATGGTTTTGGCCATACAAATAAGACTTCGAATAACAGTGGCTTCACAGGAGAAAAAGTATTTCTCTTTAATGTAAAAGTCTGATAAATCACTCCACAGTGTCAGGGCCCAAGTTCCTTCTGTCTTATTGTTTCCCCATCCCTGTGGTGTTCTCCTGGACTTCATGGTCCCAGATGTGATATCTTATCACTTTTCAACCACAAAAAAGAAAAGAGGAAGAGAATATGCCACTCTTTTTAAGAGTGCAACCTAGAAGTTACAAACATCACTCCCTCTCAGATCCCATTCAGTTCAGTTCAGTCGCTCAGTCGTGCCTGACTCTTTGCGACCCCATGAATTGCAGCTTGCCAGGCCTCCCTGTCCATCACCAGCTCCCGGAGTTCACTCAGACTCACGTCCATCAAGTTGGTGATGCCATCCAGCCATCCCATTCTCTGTCATCCCCTTCTCCTCCTGCCCCCAATCCTTCCCAGCATCAGAGTCTTTTCCAATGAGTCAACTCTTCTCATGAGGTGGCCAAAGTACTGGAGTTTCAGCCTTAGCATCATTCCTTCCAAAGAAATCCCAGGACTGATCTTCTTTAAAATGGATTGGTTAGATCCCATTACCTAGGTCTTAATAAGTTAGTCATGTGCCAAACTAAAGAATTCTAATATTAAGAAAGACTTCTCTGAGGGGCATACTGAGGGGCAACTAACAGTCCTTGGCCCATTCTGTCCCTCAAGTCACCCAAATATCCACATGCACCTTTCTTCTTACACATTTATTTCCTCTCTGGGGGCGGAAACCACCAAAGTCCCATCTAGTTTCTGCATCCAGCTCAAAGTTCACAATCTCTGGTTAATTCTCATTCCTATTTATAACATCCACCCATAATTCCTTATGGTCTGGTAGCCTCTAAACCAAAAGAAAGTCACCTGCCTCCAATGATCCTGTTATATCCTCAAGTCACCCAAATATCCACATGCACCTTTCTTCTTGCACATTTATTTCCTCTCTGGGGGCGGAAACCACCAAAGTCCCATCTAGTTTCTGCATCCAGCTCAAAGTTCACAATCTCTGGTTAATTCTCATTCCTATTTATAACATCCACCCATAATTCCTTATGGTCTGGTAGCCTCTAAACCAAAAGAAAGTCACCTGCCTCCAATGATCCTGTTATAAATTGTAAAACAAGAATAGGATTGCCTATTATATATATATATATAAAGAGAGAGAGAGAGAACGCGAGAGAGAATGAGTAAAGAGAAGAATGCGAAAGAGGGAAAGACACAGCAGCCTTTGGTTCATGGCAACCATCAAATCCTACAGATCAGTAATTGCAGAGATTCCCTGCCCTGGTATTGGAATGAGTCCCTAGGTTATCCCATATAGCAGTTGCTATTATTGCTGCCTGGGGGATGTGGAGATCTCTCTTCTGAAACCTTGCCCTTTACTCTCCATGACCCAAATTTTACCCTATGGGAGGTTCCTTCTGCCCATTCTTGTCTCTGGTTACATCTAAAATAGTCTTTGTAGAATGTGCTATACTTGGGGCTGCTTAGTTTTCAAAAGAAATATCTGTGCTACAGGCTTGGGGGCTATTGTGCACATAATTACACAGTCAAAGGTTTCTGCTAGATATTTTTAAGCTGAAGACTGATCTTTTATCGAAAAGGCATGGAAACAGATTCTCCCCTGAAGCCTCCAAAAGGAATACGGTCCTGCCAACACTTTGATTTTAGCCCAGTGAGACCCATTTCAGTCTTCTGACCTCCTGAACTCTGATTTTAGAGGTTACCTTTAATTTTCTGAGTAACATATTTTGCGTATATAGCAATATAACATAGAATCTGTATCTACCTTTGTCTGAAGTTTTCCATTAGTTCTATCATAATGCAGGACAGAACCTTAGCACAAGCTATTGCATTCTGCCATCATTATCGTGCTGGCTTTGTCTATACGTTTACTGCCTCGTGGTTGCAATACTGTTGCCATGACTCCATTTGGTACCAAGTTTACATTCAAGGCAGAAAAAAGGAAGAAAGCATGGCACTGAAGAAAAAGGTTATATCTATCCTATTTATTAAGAAACCAAAACTTTTCTCACATGCTGCTAGCAGAATTCCAATTAGTTTGCATTGGCCAGAATGAAGTCCCTAGCTAGAAAGGGGACGTTAGGAAAACTAAGGCAACAAAGTATGTGTTGATAAATTAGGATTCCATCTCCACTTTGTAAAACTTGATAATGGTTTTTAAAAAGGGAACAAAATGCATCCCTTCTAATTATGATCTGGAGCAAGTCACCTTCCTCCATTGTAAAATTAGCACATTGTATTAGATTATCTTTGTTGGTGATGAAGGCCTGGGGCAAAATAATAAAAATAACAGCAGAATGGAAAGTATTTGAAAAATAGTTAAAGAAAAATTTAATAGGTTTGAGACTGAATGAGCCCAGGCTTTTCAATAATTTGCTTTTTTTTATTTTCCTTTTTTCAACATACCTAGTAAAAACCTATACCTTAGTTCTAATTTCTTTTACTTATTTATTCAAAAGTTTGAATAATCTCTCTACTACTAACCTGTTTAGGATTAGATTTTTCTCTTCCATTAAAAAAAGGGGGAACTTGGATTTATACCTCCTTCTTAGCTCTGAAATTTCTTGATTCTTTTTTAAGAAGTCAATTCAGCCAGCATTCATTTAATACCTTTTAAAACTAAGACATTCTTCCAGATGCTGTCCAAATATAAAGATGAGTGAAATATGTTCCTTGACCTCAAGAAATGCACAGTATAGTAAGTATGACATTAGGGTTTATCATCATCACCATCAACAATGCCAGTGTTCTTTTCTTCAGGCCCGCTTGCTTCCAAGGTCAGGCTTAACATTGTTGTAGCCTAGTGCAGAGATTGTAACTTCACTCTAGGTATTTCCATCCCTGTTGTTGTTTAGTCGCTAAGTCGCTGTAGCCTGCCAGGCTCCTCTGTCCATGGGATTTGCCAGGCAAGATTACTGGAGTGGTTTGCCAGGCTCACAGACTCTAGTTGTATCTCACAGGCTTAGCTGCTCCCCTGCCTGCAGGATCCTAGTTCCCTATGCAGGAGTGGAACCCATGTCCCCTGAATTGTAAGGCAGATTTTTAACCCCTAGACCACCAGGGAAGTCCCTGGGATTGCTTCTTGAAGAAGGGAGACAGCACACAGAAAAAGGAGTAGGTGGCAGGATTAGCTTTCTTTTGGAAGGATTAATGAAAATGAGGTGGGACTGAAGCCCCAAACTCCATAATAGCTTTCTTAACTCCTGAGATGAAACATTTCTTCTTGACTTTGAGTGAAGAAGAGACATAAAAAAAAAAAAGACTGGTAAGATGTGTATAAGAGACAGGTAGGACCTTGTTGTTCATTCATTTCCTATATAAATAGTTTGCATCTCTTAATCCCAAACTCCCAATCCATCCCTCCTCCCACCTCCCCCTTGGCAACCACAAGCCTGTTCTCTGCGTCTTACTTCATTATTTCTGACAGCATTTCCATGAAATGTTTCTACATTTTTTTGGTCTCTGTTTTTCTTTGCTAGTCTTTGCCAGCAGGGGGCTCTGTACTCTTGTTTCCAGGCATCCCCTCTATCGCTTGAGGTATTTTGCTGTCTTCTAAGAGGGCTGTCCCTCCCTATTCTAAAGTTGGCAAATGTGGTTACTAATCATATTACCCTAGCATTGAGAGTTCAAAGACCATGATGTTTGGTTTGCTAATGAGAATATTCATAAATATTTTGTAGTTAAATAATAAATCTCTTTTGGCTTCTCCAAATGCTGAGTTCTAGGTACTTAAAAACGAAAATAAACTTGGGACTTCCCTGGAGGTACATTGGATAAGAATCTGCCTACCAACGCAGGGAACGAGGGTTCAATCCCTGGTCCGTTAAGATTCCACATACAGCTGAAGACACTGCTGAGCCCGAGCTCTAGAACCCAAGAGCTGCAACTACTGAGCTCAACAAGAGAAGTCACCACAACTAGAAGCTTGTGTCCCACAACGAAGAGTAGCCCCCACTCGCTGCAACTAGGGAAAGCCCCCACCCAGCAACGAAGATCCAGAGCATCCCCCTACCCCCCTCGGAAAAAGCATTCTAAAAACAAAAAGGAAAATAAGCCTGTCCCGTACAGGCCCTTATCTATGGAGTTTTAACAAACTGCAGTACTCTGAGCTAAATTTAAATAGATGCGAATTGCTTTTTCTTAAAAAAAAAATATTCACATGCTGTCTTCCGTTTACCTAAGAAGAGATGCATGATCTCAGCTAATGTCTCTGACAAATCGCTGTCATAAAGTACGAGTACTCTTCCTGGCAAATAGTCCTCATGGCTGCATTTTCCCTCAATGGTGCATGAAAAGGAAAAGAGCTTCCCCTTCTGCATATAGGAAAACCATCCAAGAGGTGACTTTAGTGATTGTTCACATCACTGAGCACTCTTTGCTTAAAGTGTCAGTGCTACAGAATGAAGCTACATTCCGATGATGATGGCCCCGTGAATTCAATACAACCTCGAAGGTCGAGGTCATCTTGCATCAATATGGTACATTTCAACTCTTGTTCTAGCTCTCCATTAACACCATCCATCCGCCCTCCCCCTAACATTTTGTCAAAGAAATATCCACCTCTAAGAACTGCTGTGTTGGCTGCTATTTTGAAGGATATGGCTCAAAAAGATATAATTTTTCATCTTCTTGTCCACTTGGTTGGGTGTATTAGTTACATCTTAGAGCAATACGCCATGTTGTGCTTCTACAGAAAAGAACTAGGTCTATCCCATAGCCAAAGTGGATTTTATACACAACTCACTGCATTTCACTACACAGAACACTTTCTTTCACAGCAGCTGGTTCCACGTTTGCTATTTATCCATACCTTTAAGTACCACCTTTAACCGCATCAACTGGGCAGTACCTGAAGAAGATATAAGCCACTAGAGAGAGCCTGCAGGAAATCCTCCTACTTGCCAGAAAGCAACCTGTGTTTCTTAACACTGAACATCAAGGAAATACATTGAGTGGAGGACATCATTGTCTAGTTATTTTTCTAATGCAAACATATTACCTGCCCATTATAAAACTGGCATTCCTCCAGGTCTTGAAAAACCTTAACCTCATGGCTTACTCTATCAGTTAGAACACTTTGCATTACAAGTGACAGAAAATCCAATTTAAAACCATTTAAACAACAAAGCCAAAGCCTTTGGTACATCTTAACTCAAAGATCCAGAGTGAGGGTTGGTTTTAAGAAGCCTGAACCAATTATATCATTAAGGACTGGGTTTTCCTCTCTCTGTCTTTCCACTTAGTGTTGACTTCATCCTCAGCCTCTGCAACAAGGTCCTCAGTAGTTCTAGAATGCTCTCATGATGACAAGATGGCTGCAGCAGTTCCAGCACATTCCATCATATCACATCACCCAGCAGATCCAAGTAGTTCCTTAGGAACTGAGAGGATTTCTTAGAAGCATATATTCCTTGGATTTCATCAGCTGTGAATAAGATATATAACCATCCCTGAACAAATAACTGGTACCTAGGAAATAAGATTGGAGCTTTCTACACCAAAGGAAATCAAGATGTGGAATGGATTGGGGGCAGTGAAAACAAAATCTGTGAAGTATCTTACTCATGTGCATTTACCCTATCTTCTACAATTTTCATGCTACCTGACACCAAGTAAAGAAATCTTTGCTTCTCTAAACTGATAAAAATTTTCTCCTTTCTACTCAGGAGGTCACCTTCCATGAGTTATCTCATCTACCACCAAGGCCTTAAATAACCTCTGTGAAGATGCCTCTCAAAGTAGTACCTTCAGGGCAGACCTTTCTCTTGAATGTTAAAGAGATATGCCCAACTGTCTACTAGATATCTACATTTTTTTTACTCAAAAGCATTTGAAACTCTTTAAAAAAATCCATGTGCTTTAGAGATACATGCTAAAATATTTACAGAAGAAATGATACAATATTTGGAATTGGCTTCAAAATATTCCAGTGGAAAGAGGGGGATGTGTGAGTTTAGCTTAAACCAGATAGATGAAGTGGTTGTTGTTGAAGTTAAAGGTAAGTATCTATGACATTACCTACTATTCTTTCTACTTTGCATATGTATAACACTTTTCATAAGAAATTTTAAAGGCACCTCAAACTCGGCATGCATGCGAAAGTTAAAATATGGTTTTGGCCATACAAATAAGACTTCGAATAACAGTGGCTTCACAGGAGAAAAAGTATTTCTCTTTAATGTAAAAGTCTGATAAATCACTCCACAGTGTCAGGGCCCAAGTTCCTTCTGTCTTATTGTTTCCCCATCCCTGTGGTGTTCTCCTGGACTTCATGGTCCCAGATGTGATATCTTATCACTTTTCAACCACAAAAAAGAAAAGAGGAAGAGAATATGCCACTCTTTTTAAGAGTGCAACCTAGAAGTCACAAACATCACTCCCTCTCAGATCCCATTCAGTTCAGTTCAGTCGCTCAGTCGTGCCTGACTCTTTGCGACCCCATGAATTGCAGCTTGCCAGGCCTCCCTGTCCATCACCAGCTCCCGGAGTTCACTCAGACTCACGTCCATCAAGTTGGTGATGCCATCCAGCCATCCCATTCTCTGTCATCCCCTTCTCCTCCTGCCCCCAATCCTTCCCAGCATCAGAGTCTTTTCCAATGAGTCAACTCTTCTCATGAGGTGGCCAAAGTACTGGAGTTTCAGCCTTAGCATCATTCCTTCCAAAGAAATCCCAGGACTGATCTTCTTTAAAATGGATTGGTTAGATCCCATTACCTAGGTCTTAATAAGTTAGTCATGTGCCAAACTAAAGAATTCTAATATTAAGAAAGACTTCTCTGAGGGGCATACTGAGGGGCAACTAACAGTCCTTGGCCCATTCTGTCCCTCAAGTCACCCAAATATCCACATGCACCTTTCTTCTTGCACATTTATTTCCTCTCTGGGGGCGGAAACCACCAAAGTCCCATCTAGTTTCTGCATCCAGCTCAAAGTTCACAATCTCTGGTTAATTCTCATTCCTATTTATAACATCCACCCATAATTCCTTATGGTCTGGTAGCCTCTAAACCAAAAGAAAGTCACCTGCCTCCAATGATCCTGTTATAAATTGTAAAACAAGAATAGGATTGCCTATTATATATATATATATAAAGAGAGAGAGAGAGAACGCGAGAGAGAATGAGTAAAGAGAAGAATGCGAAAGAGGGAAAGACACAGCAGCCTTTGGTTCATGGCAACCATCAAATCCTACAGATCAGTAATTGCAGAGATTCCCTTCCCTGGTATTGGAATGAGTCCCTAGGTTATCCCATATAGCAGTTGCTATTATTGCTGCCTGGGGGATGTGGAGATCTCTCTTCTGAAACCTTGCCCTTTACTCTCCATGACCCAAATTTTACCCTATGGGAGGTTCCTTCTGCCCATTCTTGTCTCTGGTTACATCTAAAATAGTCTTTGTAGAATGTGCTATACTTGGGGCTGCTTAGTTTTCAAAAGAAATATCTGTGCTACAGGCTTGGGGGCTATTGTGCACATAATTACACAGTCAAAGGTTTCTGCTAGATATTTTTAAGCTGAAGACTGATCTTTTATCGAAAAGGCATGGAAACAGATTCTCCCCTGAAGCCTCCAAAAGGAATACGGTCCTGCCAACACTTTGATTTTAGCCCAGTGAGACCCATTTCAGTCTTCTGACCTCCTGAACTCTGATTTTAGAGGTTACCTTTAATTTTCTGAGTAACATATTTTGCGTATATAGCAATATAACATAGAATCTGTATCTACCTTTGTCTGAAGTTTTCCATTAGTTCTATCATAATGCAGGACAGAACCTTAGCACAAGCTATTGCATTCTGCCATCATTATCGTGCTGGCTTTGTCTATACGTTTACTGCCTCGTGGTTGCAATACTGTTGCCATGACTCCATTTGGTACCAAGTTTACATTCAAGGCAGAAAAAAGGAAGAAAGCATGGCACTGAAGAAAAAGGTTATATCTATCCTATTTATTAAGAAACCAAAACTTTTCTCACATGCTGCTAGCAGAATTCCAATTAGTTTGCATTGGCCAGAATGAAGTCCCTAGCTAGAAAGGGGACGTTAGGAAAACTAAGGCAACAAAGTATGTGTTGATAAATTAGGATTCCATCTCCACTTTGTAAAACTTGATAATGGTTTTTAAAAAGGGAACAAAATGCATCCCTTCTAATTATGATCTGGAGCAAGTCACCTTCCTCCATTGTAAAATTAGCACATTGTATTAGATTATCTTTGTTGGTGATGAAGGCCTGGGGCAAAATAATAAAAATAACAGCAGAATGGAAAGTATTTGAAAAATAGTTAAAGAAAAATTTAATAGGTTTGAGACTGAATGAGCCCAGGCTTTTCAATAATTTGCTTTTTTTTATTTTCCTTTTTTCAACATACCTAGTAAAAACCTATACCTTAGTTCTAATTTCTTTTACTTATTTATTCAAAAGTTTGAATAATCTCTCTACTACTAACCTGTTTAGGATTAGATTTTTCTCTTCCATTAAAAAAAGGGGGAACTTGGATTTATACCTCCTTCTTAGCTCTGAAATTTCTTGATTCTTTTTTAAGAAGTCAATTCAGCCAGCATTCATTTAATACCTTTTAAAACTAAGACATTCTTCCAGATGCTGTCCAAATATAAAGATGAGTGAAATATGTTCCTTGACCTCAAGAAATGCACAGTATAGTAAGTATGACATTAGGGTTTATCATCATCACCATCAACAATGCCAGTGTTCTTTTCTTCAGGCCCGCTTGCTTCCAAGGTCAGGCTTAACATTGTTGTAGCCTAGTGCAGAGATTGTAACTTCACTCTAGGTATTTCCATCCCTGTTGTTTAGTCGCTAAGTCGCTGTAGCCTGCCAGGCTCCTCTGTCCATGGGATTTGCCAGGCAAGATTACTGGAGTGGTTTGCCAGGCTCACAGACTCTAGTTGTATCTCACAGGCTTAGCTGCTCCCCTGCCTGCGGGATCCTAGTTCCCTATGCAGGAGTGGAACCCATGTCCCCTGAATTGTAAGGCAGATTTTTAACCCCTAGACCACCAGGGAAGTCCCTGGGATTGCTTCTTGAAGAAGGGAGACAGCACACAGAAAAAGGAGTAGGTGGCAGGATTAGCTTTCTTTTGGAAGGATTAATGAAAATGAGGTGGGACTGAAGCCCCAAACTCCATAATAGCTTTCTTAACTCCTGAGATGAAACATTTCTTCTTGACTTTGAGTGAAGAAGAGACATAAAAAAAAAAAAGACTGGTATAAATGCTCACTAGTGAAGAATTAAATCACTGAATTGGTCATGTGGAGGGCTTAGCCACATTTGACTAACATGTTTTACGTTTTTGTTTTTTTTCTTTATGGCTATGCTTTGAGACTTGTGGCATCTTAGCTCCCTGACCAGGGATCGAACCCACATCCCAGGCAGTGAAAGCTGTTGACTCATACATTTTAATCTCATTACTCTTCAGCTAGAATTTAGAACAACGCAGGATATGAAGTAACATTAGCCTTGAAAGATCCCTTTTCTGAAGTCCCAGTCTCCAAAAAGTTGAATTAAAGCTTTTTGATCCCACAAGTGAACGAACATAGGAGGTAACACTTCCTCATTTCTTTACTTTCTATGCTACACATTCTTCTTGGTCTCTCAGATCCACTTTCTGCCATTTGGCAGCCTGCTCTCTACCCCTTTATGGCACATTGTCCACCCTCCCAGTTGGCTTCATTCAGTGAGAGGCCCTACCAGGAGATCCAAGGTCAAGAGAGGAGAAATGACAGGTATTTACTTCCTAGGCTTTCTCTGCTGTGTGCCTCTACTGGAGGCTACAGCCTAGGCAAGCAGTCTTCTCTTAGAAGTTACAGATTTCTCCCTGAGTTTTAGCAACTGATTGCTCTCTTTGTCCCTTCAGGCTTGCCCTACAGTGCTTCATCATCCTTAATTAGTTTCTCTTATCCCTGCCCATGCTCTCATAAATGATTGCTCAATTAAATTCTCTATTTTCCCCAGTGAGTGTGGCATCCCTTTCCTGCTGGGTTCTGACTGGCACATGTTCCCAGAGAATTCCAAAGGAATATCTGTGCTTCTAAGGATTACCAGCTCCCCTACCCCACACTGTGCATATACTTTCTAATTTGAGTTGATACTTACAAAGCATTCATCTCAGGGGCACATAGTACTAGATGCTCAATAATTGTTGGCTCTTTCCCATTTCTCATGTCTTCAACCTAGAACTCCATTTGAGGTAGATAGTACTAATATTATTCTTATTTTTTTCAACAGGTGTCATTAAGGTTAAGTAACTTTTGCCCAAAATGTCACAGTTGGGTCCCAAATGGCAGAGCTGGGTGTCAAACCAAGATCCGTCACATTGCAGGCTACCGTGCCACTTCTTACTACAACATAATAGAATTTTATTTACATTTGTAACACTTGTTACTACCTACTACAGTGGTCCACACACAGTAGCTGCATTAAAAATATTTGTTGAGGGAATACCCTGGTGATCCAGTGGTTAGGACTTGGTGCTTTCACTGCTGAGGGCCCAGGTTCAATCCCTGGTCTGGGAACTAAGATCTCTCAAGACGCAAAACAAAAAAAGAAAAAAAAAAATGTGTTGAATAACGGAATGAATAGAATTTATTCATTCCATTATTCAATTTTCTCTTTTTTGTCTTGTGTCTTGCAGAATCTTAGTTCCCGGACCAGGGATTGAACCTTGGCCATCAGCAATGAAAACACAGAGTCTTGGGGCTTCCCTGTTGGCTCAGACAGTAAAGAATCTGCCTGCAATGCAGGAGATTTGGGTTCAGTCCCTGGATTGGGAAGATCACCTGGAGAAGGGAATGGCAACCCACTCCAGTATTCTTGCTTGCAGTATTTCCATGGACAGAGGAGCCTGGCAGGTTACAGTCCATGGGGTCGCAAAGAGTTAGACAAGACTGAGTGATTAACATTAACATTATACATTTGTTTAGTTGCCATAGAAGTTGTAGGAAAAAAATAAACACTATGATTACTAATTTTGAGCCCCATTACTCCATAAAAAGTGATTTTTGATGTTGAAAAATACTTCCATTCACATTAATATTATTGTATTTTGTTGAAGTACAGTCCTTCATGTGGATTGTATATTTCCGTTTCACCTCCAGTAATTTCCAGAAACAAACCATTAAAAACACAAGGACAGGGAGAATGGCACTGAAACATGTATAATATCATATGTGAAATGTATCGCCAGTCCAGGTTTGATGCATGATACAGGATGCTCTGGGCTGGTGCACTGGGATGACCCAGTGGGATGGTATGGGGAGGGAGGTGGAAGGGGGGTTCAGGAGGGGAAACACGTGTAAACCCATGGCAGATTCATGTTGCTGTATGGCAAAACCAATACAATGTTGTAAAGTTATTAGCCTCCAATTAAAATAAATAAATTTATATATATATTTTTAAAAAAAGTAGTTTCCTAGGGCTACCTACAAATTAGTCTTAGTTTTTAAAATAAGTTTTAATATTTAACAAAAGCTATAATTTAAAAAATAAAAATAAAAACACAAAGACAAATACATTTTACTAAGCACAAAATAAGACTAATTGCAACAAACAATACACTTTAAAGTCATGGAGAGAGCCTTTTTTTTTCTTAAGCATTCAGTTGAGTTGCTCAATCATGTCTGACTCTTTGAGATCCCATGGACTGCAGCATGCCAGGCTTCCCTGTACATCAGCAACTCCTGGAGCCT
>SJYX01008543.1:51495-156081 GCA_006410675.1 Oreotragus oreotragus | reverse complement strand
GGGAGATGGTGATGGACAGGGAGAACTGGCGTGCTGTGATTCATGGGGTCGTAAAGAGTCGGACACGACTGAGCGACTGAACTGAACTGTACTCGATATGGTGGAAAACCTTGGTTGGTTGAAGTTTTAGAGACAGGTCTGGTGATCTGGATACAAATTTCTAGTCAGTTACTTTACCAGCTAGATGACCTCAGTCAAGATACCTACTGGCTCTCAGGTTCAATCTCAGAATCTTTAAAATTTGGGTGGTAATGTTTACCACATCAAGGTTGAAGGTTGATAATGGTTTAATGTATGAAAAAATGCCTATCCACCTTTGCTTCTTGGAAACACTTGGTTTCCTCTTTTTCCAAAAGGCTTTATAGGAAAAAAGAACCACTCCTGATAAAAGGCAAGAGCACTTTTTAGACTGGTAATGTGATAGGTACAATAATGGCCTGTCATAGAGGTCCACATTCCATTTCCTAGAATCTGGGACTATGTTACCTTATATTCCAAAACAGACTTTGCAGATATGATTAAGTTCAGTTCAGTCGCTCAGTCGTGTCCAACTCTTTGAGACCCCATGAATTGCGCAAGCCAGGCCTCCTCGTCCATCACCAACTCCCGGAGTTCACTCAGACTCAGGTCTATCAAGTCAGTGATGCCATCCAGCCATCTGATGCTCTGTCGTCCCCTTCTCCTCCTGCCCCCAATCCCTCCCAGCATCAGAGTCTTTTCCAATGAGTCAACTCTTCTCATGAGGTGGCCAAAGTACTGGAGTTTCAGCTTTAGCATCATTCCTTCTAAAGAAATCCCAGTGTTGATCTCCTTCAGAGTGGACTGGTTGGATCTCCTTTCAGTCCAAGGGACTCTCAAGAGTCTTCTCCAACACCACAGTTCAAAAGCATCGATTCTTCGGCGCTCAGCTTTCTTCACAGTCCAACTCTCACATCCATACATGACCACAGGAAAAACCATAGCCTTGACTAGGTGGACCTTAGTCGGCAAAGTAAAGTCTCTGCTTTTGAATATACTATCCAGGTTGGTCATAACTTTTCTTCCAAGGAGTAAGCGTCTTTTAATTTCATGGCTGCAGTCACCATCTGCAGTGATTTTGGAGCCCCAAAAAATAAAGTCTGACACTGTTTCCACTGTTTCCCCATCTATTTCCCATGAAGTGATGGGACCGGATGCCATGATCTTCGTTTTCTGAATGTTGAGCTTTAAGCCAACTTTTTCGCTCTCCTCCTTCACTTTCATCAAGAGGCTTTTTAGCTCCTCCTCACTTTCTGCCATAAGGGTGGTGTCATCAGCATATCTGAGGTTATTGATATTTCTCCCAGCAATCTTGATTCCAGCTTGTGTTTCTTCCAGTCTTGCGTTTCTCATGATGTACTCTGCATAGAAGTTAAATAAGCAGGGTGACAATATACAGCCTTGACATACTCCTTTCCCTATTTGGAACCAGTCTGTTGTTCCATGTCCAGTGCTTACCATTGTATCAGTAATTTCTGGGCAGGATGTATCTTATAAACACACTCTAACTTGGTGGGTTTTTAAAAGGATGAGAAAGAATAGGAGGAGGTTTCAAACTGGAGAGACACTTTTGAATTAAAGTGGAGTAGTCCCCACTTGGGGCTTCCCAGGTGGCTAGTGATAAAGAACCCCAGAAGGGATATGCTCCAAGACCCCTAGTGGATGCCTGACACTGCAGTAGTACCCAAACCTAAATACACTATATCTTTTTTCTGGACTAACAGGTAGTGTATAAAAGGTGCTAGACAAAAAGATGATTCATTTCCAGGGATGCTTGCTGTAGGATGGCTAAAGATTTCTTGGATGCTACTCACAACTATAGCTACTTAAAACTTAGGAACTATTTCTGGAATTTTCCATTTAACATTTTTGGACTGCAGTTGACCCCCCGCAAGTGAAACTCTCTTTCAGGGCAGACTACTACATTGGCTGGCAAACGCTTTTTTATTAACCACATGACTTTGTTAAGCCACTTAAGATTCTTTAGGCCTCAGTTTCCTTTATCATCTGTAAAATGAGATGTTTGGACCTAAAGTCATCTTTTCTAGTTTCCTTCCTTCTCTGACATTCTATGAGTCTAAGAGAGGAGTCTCCTCGTCTGAAGATATCTCCACTTTATAGGGTGGGCCCAGCGGGGACCGCATTCAAGTTTGAGGCATTTAAACTCTCCCAGGAACAACCAACTGCAGCTCAAAGGTTAAAAACGACGGGCGATGAAAAGGGGGCGGGGGAGGAGATGAAAGAAGACGATGCAGAAGATACAGATGGAAAGATAAACGGTATGCAAATGACATAAGTAGCATGCAAATAACTCAAGAAAACCATCAACCGGTAACTAGCATTTAAAAGGCAGACGAAATTCTGCTGGTCTTTTGAGGATGCAGAGGTAAGACATCCTCTGGAGGCGCTCATGGAAAGCCGGGCTACACTTTTGGTGTTTCTTCTAGACATAAAACTTCCACCTCCCTAAAAGCCCTGGCTGTGAGAAAAGTAAGAAAAACTGAGAAATGAAAATATCACAAAATGCTTAAGTGTGCCAAAGACAACGTGGAAACTGGAGACAACTGGGACCACCCCCGCCCCGCCCCCCAAGCCTAATCCAGACACACAAAAGAAACCGCCAGCGCCCTCGGAGACGCAGTTTCTCTTCTCTGCCAGCGGAGCAGGCGGTGGAGGAGACCCGCGCCCCCGGCGGCCCCCGCCTCGGCCCTCGGGCCTCGGAAGTGACGCAGCGCGCCCCGCCCCCGCCGCTAGATCCGCTGCTGCTGCCGCGGCGGGCGGACCTGCAAGAGGCGGCGGCGGCGGCCGAGGCCGAGGGAAGATGGCGGACGGTGTGGACCATATAGACATTTACGCGGACGTGGGCGAAGAGTTCAACCAGGTACGTGTGGGCCCGGGCTCACGCCGCCGAGGCGGGCGGCGCTGCGGCCGGGACGCGGACCTCGGGCCCGCTGCGGGCCGCGAGCCGGCGCGGCTGCAGACCGTGCGTCCTTGGCGCCAGTGGGCCGCGCCGCCCGATCCCGGCGCAGCGCCCGCCTCGCCCCTCGTTCTACCGCGTCGTTTCGTGGGCGGCGGGCGCCGCCACCCTCCGCGGGGATCCGAGCGCGGACGCCGGCCACGGTGCAGCCGCCGCCGGCTCCTCCCTCGCCGCCGCCTCGCTCCCCATTGTTGGCGGAGGCCGGGGGCGCTTCCCGCCTCGCTAGGCCCGGGCGGCGGGGCGGCGTGTGCGCGGCGGGGAGAACGGGCCGCCCCTGCGCCCCCTCCCCCGCGGCTAGGTCGAGGAGGAAGCCCGGCGGGGCGCGCGCCGGCCTTCACCTTGCCCCCGGCCCCGCCGCTCGGGCTCCGATTCCTTCGGTCGCTCCATTTTGTGTCTCTGTCGTCACTGGGTCGCCTCATGGAAGGCCGTGTTCGCGGCCCTTTGTATCCCGCGCGCTCAGCTTCCTGAGCTCCCCAGCCCGCGTTTGCGACAGGTTTCGGCGTGGCGCCATCCCTTTCCTTCTCTCACTCTTTGGGAAGACGGCTTCGGTGCGGGCACGTTTGCAACAAGTCCTTTGACTTTCGGACGCATGGATCGTGTTTAAAAAGTCGGTGCACTGGCCCTACCTCGGTGGTCGAGGGCTTGCAGTGCCTCTGAGGCCCAGTCGTTCTCGGTCTTTGTGATGAAAATACCAGTGAAGATAGGTGGCCCAGGCCAAAAGGAAGACTTGGAAGCGCGAGGGGTGGATGGAACAAAAAAGATGGTAGCTCACCAAGAGAAGAGATCAGAGTAGTGATTAAAGAATCTCACCCTAAATTCACACGGTGTTAGTTTTATAGCTGTTTCCCGATTTCCGAAAGCAAAATGTTTGCTGTTCTCCAAGGGGTTTGGAAAGGCTGGAGAAAGTGAGAATGCAAGGTTTTTCCGGTATCTCACAGGCCACAGTTGCCTAGAAGGACTATCCGCGGAGCTATGATGTCTGATGTTGTGCATCCTTGCAAAAGGTTGTTACTAGAGCAGTGACGTTTAAGCTGTAAGCATTCTGGTCACATCTGCTGTCTTTTATATAGTAACACATTAAAAAAAAGCAAATTGTGTTTAACTGCAGTGTCCCTAATAGTTTTCTTACATTTTCCAGGTCCATGTAAGCTTAGTAAAATTCTGGTTAATGTGTTTTTGTGGGTTTTCCCCCCCTCCGTTAAGGATTTTATTCGTGCTAGGAGTTAAGGATTTTTTTAAATAGGGAAAACTAGAAATCCTTTTTTTTTTTTTTTTGAGGGATGATGGTGCCCTTAAGTTTAAAATTAGAAGAAAAGTTCAATTAGCTTTAAATGTTTTCTACTCTATTTAAAAAAAAGTATATTTAAACGTAACTCATTGTTATCAAATGTTAAGTTTTAAAATCTTCATTGTGTTGCGCTTAATTTTTTTTTTTTTTGCTATGCCTGAGTTGTGTCAGTGACAATTTAGAAAGTTACCTTGAGTGCTAAACACAGTCGGATTCTAATGCTTTTTTTAAGGTCAGTAAACAAAGACCTCTGGGAAATTTCTTTTCCTTTTATTTATCAAATGAGTGTAACGTTCCGTCGACAGGAGGTCCATATCTGCAAGTAAACAAATGTTAAAGGCAGTCTTCATTAGCTTTCTTCCAAGAAAAAATATTTTCTTTTGTCTTTCTAGTTACAGTAAGGGAAGAGCTGGACTACAATTTTAAAAGTTGAGCATTGTTCACAACTTTTTAATGAAATACTTTTTAGGCTTTTGCATACTTAATTTGGGATGGGCATTTTTGTCATCTGTATAGCTGGATGGAGTGATATTTGCTTATCCCTGTGCACCAGCTAGTGCTGACCGAACAGGAGGTAAGAAGAGATTAAAATTTGGTAGCCCTGATGAACTGCTTAATGAGGTCCTTTTAAAAATAACATTTTGTGGATTTTACCTATAGTATTTATATTGCACATGTATTCGAATGGCTTTTACCTCTAGGATCTTTATACTTTTTAATCAATTAATGGCATTAAAGAGGCTTTGTTTTTGTATATTTTGTGTATCACTGGCCTTTGTAATCTACTGCTTGCTGTGATAATTCCTGTTCACAATATGGCCATAAAAGGATAGTTGATGGTTTTTTAAGGCTTGTTCTTAATTTTTAAAGATGTTACTAGTATTGAAATATTTACCTGAAATATTATCAGAATTAGAAGCAACTACAAAATTGTTGTTGGTTGATTTAATTTGCATTCTTATTAACTGGTGACATTACTTCTGTTGGTTGCTAAACTGACTTTATTTTGTTGTAGTTGAGTAAAATGTCTTGCTAAGTATAACGGGTTTTATTTCGGCTTCTAAACTGCTGTAAACATTTAAAAAGTCTCTTCAATGTGAGCTGTAGTTTTAATTGCATTGTATACTTTGAAATTCTTTGTAATATGTGTGTTTTTTTATTTTTTCTGTTTTAAATAGTTGTATGATGTTTATTTCATGTATGTACTTTGGTAAAGAGCAGTGTAAACCTATTTCAAAAAGTGAGACATTCAATTGTTTTAGAAACTTTAATTTGGAGATTGTGTGAAAAAAAGTTACTGAAGCTGTAGTTCTTCACCAGATGAATTTAGAATGAAGAATAAAATTGGAGAAGGGAAGAATGCACAGGGCCTCAGTTATCCTTTATAGCTGCTCTTTAGTTCCTAAATTGAAGATCTTTGGATGGAACCAAATTGAGAACAGTTGCTCAAGTGAAAGAACTTGAACTCCTTCCAAACCTCTATATTACTTGGATTTGAAGTTGAAAAGAAAGCTGTTGGTTTCAGTCTCTCACACTATCAACTGAATTGATAGTGTGTATCAGTTCAGTTTGATCTGGAATTTGTACCTGAAGGTGGTAGTTACTAGTCTCATATTTAATAATTACCAACTTTTATTTTGACCTAAAGTAAGTTTTTTAAACTCAGTTATTCAGTATACATTTCTTGAGTATTTTATATGCCAGCAAGGTAGGGCTTCCCTTGTGGCTCAGAGGTTAAAGCATCTGCCTGCAATGTGGCGGGGGAAGGCGATGGCACCCCACCCCAGTACTCTTGCGTGGAAAATCCAATGGACGGAGTAGCCTGGTGGGCTGCAGTCCATGGGATCGCTAACAGTCGGACAGACTGAGCGACTTCACTTTCACTTTTCTCTTTCATGCATTGGAGAAGGAAATGGCAACCCACTCCAGTGTTCTTGCCTGGAGAATCCCAGGGATGGGGGAGCCTGGTGGGCTGCCGTCTGTGGGGTCACACAGAGTCGGACACGACTGAAGTGACTTAGCAGCAGCTGCAATGTGGGAGACCAGAGTTCGATCCTTGGGTCAGGAAGATCTCCTGGGGAAGGAAATGGCAACCCACTCCAGTATTTTTGCCTGGAGAATCCCATGGAAAGAGGGGCCTGATGGGCTACAGTCCACCGGGTGGCAAAGAGTTGGACACGACTGAGCGATTTTCACTTTCACTTTCAAGGAAGGATACAAAGTATATAGATAGTGTCTAGACTAAGTGCACTGTAGTGGGATAAAAATAAGACACACTGACAGGTCATGTGTTACAGAAACCACTCTTTTATGTCTGTCTTTATGTGTAAACTTTTTGTTGGCAGAGGAGAGGAGAGGGAAGTCAAATTCCGAACTTCAGGAAAGCTTATACTGGGTGCCCTGAAGTAGTGTGTATTTTGCTTGTTTGGGGAGCAAAACCCTTCATGTAGAATTTAGTTTTTGATGTACCTGGTGGTATGTCACTGAGAGCAGTGCTCATTCAGTGATCTGACAATCAGACTTTAAAATGAAAATGTATGTAGATAGTGGGAAAAAATTCATTCAGAAGTTACAGACTTAGACATCCTTATAAGTGTACTTGTCTTTATACCATGCCTCATTATACTTTACATTTAATTATTGTGTATCTACTATAGCCAATGTTTAACTAATTTTTGAAAATAAGCTTTATTAGGCAAATATCTATGAAATCTTATTTCTACCAAATATATATTGAATAGAGAACCCTCTAAGATAAGGCATGTAAGAGGGAAACTGAGGTAGGCGGAGACTGATTCAGAAACGTGGATAGAAATGTTTAGGGGAGCTGGAACTCTTAACTATTTTACTATTTATAAGTAGTTCATTCTGTTGTTCACTTTGTGCCATATTTTTGGTACCAAATTGTCTTCCTTGCCATTAGTTGAGCTTTTAACAGGGATTGGAAGCTGGTTTTAATATCTACTTGAAATGTAAACAAAATCAGAAAGTGAAATATTTTCTAAGAAGATATGTATTAGATTATCTGTTTTGTGGATTTTGTGTGTTAGTATATTCTTTTTCATGGTATAGAAAACATAAGTGCAAACTTGTATTTTGCTTATATTTCTCTAAATGGAATTTTTTTTTTTTTCCAATAGAGGAACTTTGAACAAGTGGCCTTTGCTGTGACATTAGTGGTGGTAACATATAATGCAGGAGTGGCATTAATACAATTTTAGGAACACCAAAAGTAGTGTTGTGCCTGTCAGGAAGAATGAAGGTTATAGGACAACTCCCACAGTCTTCCCAGTTATGTACAGTGTATCTGACATTAAAATTATATGGGAGGTGATTAGCAAAAGTATGTCCCTCTTCAGAGCAAGGGCATGGTGATAATGAAAAAAAGGTTGAGAAACGTTTCTTTTAAGAGGAGCTAATTGAAATTTGGTTATTTTACTATCCGTCTTAATTTGAGCCTTGTCTCTGACCTGGCTACAGCTACTCATATGTCATGAGGAACATGATCTTGAGGTGTAGAATCTTGAAAGGCTACCTTGCCTTTAAAATGATTATCGTAATTAAATGTAGGGAATGAAAAACTTAGTGGATTTTTTTTTTAACAAACCCTAAGAGTTGTTGCCTACTGGAAGTTAAGTATAGTGTATAGTTCTGTTGATTATTAGTTGCAATGAACAAATTGGGCAATATTTGGTAATCTAAAATAATTAGGGGTAATATTGTTTTTGAGTACCATTAAAATTTCTCAGTGTTAATAACTGAAAAGACTGCATATAGAACTTGACACTGTTGACTGTTTTTCTTTGACAAAGTCTGTCCAATAGACTTTCAGAGCTCACCTTCTTTAGATGTGATCTGTGGTATTATCGTTGTTGTTTAGTCCCTAAGTCATGCTCAACTCTTTTGGGACCCCATGGACTGTGGCCTGCCAGGCTCCTCTGTCGTGGTATTCTCCAGGCAAGAATACTGCAGTGGGTTGCCGGTTCCTTCTGGGGATCTTCCTGACCCAGGGATCGAACCTGGGTCTCCTGCATTGCAGGCAGGTTCCTTACCACTGAGCCACCAGGGAAGCCCTGACTTGTGATACCCATTTTACATAATTTTAGAACGTGCACGTTTTCCCCCCTTTTGGAGTGGGAACAGAAAGTAGGATGTTACCTTGCCTTTAAAATGATTATCGTAATTAAATGTAGGGAATGAAAAACTTAGTGGATTTTTTTTTTAACAAACCCTAAGAGTTGTTGCCTACTGGAAGTTAAGTATAGTGTATAGTTCTGTTGATTATTAGTTGCAATGAACAAATTGGGCAATATTTGGTAATCTAAAATAATTAGGGGTAATATTGTTTTTGAGTACCATTAAAATTTCTCAGTGTTAATAACTGAAAAGACTGCATATAGAACTTGACACTGTTGACTGTTTTTCTTTGACAAAGTCTGTCCAATAGACTTTCAGAGCTCACCTTCTTTAGATGTGATCTGTGGTGTTATCGTTGTTGTTTAGTCCCTAAGTCATGCTCAACTCTTTTGGGACCCCATGGACTGTGGCCTGCCAGGCTCCTCTGTCGTGGTATTCTCCAGGCAAGAATACTGCAGTGGGTTGCCGGTTCCTTCTGGGGATCTTCCTGACCCAGGGATCGAACCTGGGTCTCCTGCATTGCAGGCAGGTTCCTTACCACTGAGCCACCAGGGAAGCCCTGACTTGTGATACCCATTTTACATAATTTTAGAACGTGCACGTTTTCCCCCCTTTTGGAGTGGGAACAGAAAGTAGGATGTGTTCTGTATACAAGTATTTTTTTTAATCTGGAAGATAGGTGTGATATGGTGAAGTTGAAAAGAAGGGTTACTGATAACTGCAGAGGAGTGCGTGTTTTAAGTTGCCTCTTAGTAATGGTGGTAATGTAATCAAATTCATCAATATTTTTTTCACCAAGTCCAGATGCATACCATGGGGCTAAAAGTACAGGCTGTGGCCTTGGAACTGAGCGAAGCTAACTAGTCTACTTGGAAATCAAACCCCAGGACTATGGTCTCAGTTGGCATCATATTTCAATTAGTTGGGAGCAGTCCAACTACCAGACCAAGTGACTGATCGTAAATATTGGTAGAATCATATCAGTATGGAAAATTGGTTAGTGTCAACATGGGAATTCATCGATGGGCAAAAATAGTAAGTCGTTATTCATCAGGTTAGTGTAGCTGCAATTATTATGCCTGTAAATTATTGTCTACTTATGTGAACATTTTCCTAGATTTATAACTAGTGAAAAATCAGATAATATTTCATGAAAGTATAGATTGAAATACCTTTAGTGCTGCTATTAATAACCCTTGCATTCTGTTTTACTCTCCCTCAAACCATATATTGATTATAGTCTCTGCAGAGGAGGATGGAAACACAACTCTTTTTGAATAATAGTAACAATAATTGTACTTGATGTGCAAAACTGGATTGCAAAAGATTTCGAAGTGCCTGCTAGCCCCTGCGGGAAACCTTTTGGTATCTTAAGTATTGGAATCACTGCTGCAGCTGTGCCAGCTGAAGCTTTAGCTACCCTGAAACTTCTTAACAAAACTCACCCTTCTTTCTTCTAAGTTTTACTATCACTGCAGTTTGATCGTGTTCCTTGGTTTCAAAAAACTCAGTTCTCAAAGGTTATTTTGGTACTGCTGTGGAAACACAATTATGGCATTATTCAGTGATTTGTGGTCTTAGTTTCTGCCCATTGCCCTTTAGGGGACTTTCTTCTCTGACTTACCTTAAGATCTTGTCCCTTATTAAATAAATTACATACATTCAGCCTCATAACAGTATTGTTATGTAGAGATTCTGTTACATAATCAGAAACTGGATAACTTCATTATGCAGAAGATTACCCCGATATGCTATGTGTTATGAACTGATAAGTGGTATTTCCCTTTCTAAATTTTTTTTTTCTGTTTCTTAAAAAAATCTTTTTCTGGCTTCCTTCTCAATAGCAAAACAAGAGCCATGTTCCCTTGGGACTCTTATTATAACAGTATTTTGTTGATCTGTTCATAGTCATATTGCTAATGCCTTTTCAGTGTCATTCTTTATCCATAAAATGGTTAGTCCCTAAAACTATTAGCTTCTCCTTATCTGCCATTTGTATTCATTCTTACTGAATTGTATTAATGGAGAAGATAAGAATTATATTCGTTTTCTAAGTGTAATTGCCTTTCTGCTTTTATTACCTCGACAGAGGAGCCTGGTAGGCTACAGTCCATGGGGTCGCAAAGAGCCAGACACGACTGAGCGACGTCACTTTCACTTTTCAGAATGAAATAGTTCACATCCATTTAGGTACTTTGTGGCGGAAAGGAAGATAAAAATAGAGCTTTTCCTCTGCTACTGGCTAGTCAAGCCAGTGGCCCAGTAACTGTTACCAAAGGCAATTTAAATGATGTTCAGTGTTCTGCCAATACCTGCATTTCATTTTTCTCGTGCTTATTTACAGGTTGAACCCTATTTTTCCATTTTTCTCCTTTTCTCATATTTGCTTATTTTTCATTTTCCTCTTACTTGCATATTACTTAGGCACTTAAGTGGCATCTAGTAGCCATGTTTTAATTCTGCTGGTGACACTTGATGGCAAAACTTGACTAGATTCTTCCTTGTTCATGTCCCTTTTCTCTTGACCATGTAGATATGTTTTGCTAATTGACTATATATCTAAGAAGTCAGGTAAGCATTAACCCTTTGTTGACTGAGAGTAATAAAAGTTAATATAGATACTAATTTGGATAGTTTAACCTGTATTTTGTTTCTCTTCTCCCTGTTCATTTGTTGTGACATATAGAATTATTACATAGCCATATTTCTTTATCCCTTTCCTGTGGCCTAGCTTACTATGCTTTTTCTAAAACTGACAGCTTCCACAGAATTGGGAAGCATGATCCTGAATACTATATAAAATAATAGCTGTATTTTTCTGCAGTTAAAAATATTAAAGATTTGTAATGGCTCTGATTTTTGCTTGTGATATTTTTGTATCAAAAATTTGTAGTCACTGTTGTTACTTTTAGAGTATTTCGCTTCCATGAAAAGTTTATTATTTTGTCTACATGTTATTCTGTTCCTAGAGGAACGTTAGTTCCTGTAATAAGTATCAGTGGGGAACTAGGATTCATTGTATAGAAATTCATGTTATAGGCACTGTTCAAGAAGTACCATAAAGTCAAAGATTTGTACTGAGATCTTTGACCTATGTCTTCTACCAAATTTTTAAAAGAAAATAGTTGACTAAATTTGCATTCACATCTGTTTGAGAAGTCGTCTGACTGTTGTGTAATCTAGAACATTATTTTTGCACCTCAGGAAGCTGAATATGGTGGGCATGATCAGATAGACTTGTATGATGATGTCATCTCTCCATCTGCAAATAATGGAGATGCCCCAGAAGATCGGGATTACATGGATACTCTCCCACCAACTGTCGGTGATGATGTGGGTAAAGGAGCAGCACCAAATGTTGTCTATACATACACGGGAAAGAGAATTGCATTGTATATTGGGAATCTGACATGGGTAAGTGACTTGATTTGAATTAAATCCTTGGTGATTGATTTCAAACTATTCTAGTAGTTACAAGTTTCTCCAGTATATAAAATAAGAATTTCAAGTTATTTAATTGGTTCTGCAGGCTTGCTTAAGCACCAAGGGAGGGGACATACATGTACCTTTTAAATATAGTAAGTACCAGAATCTTCTAGTTCTGAATTTTGTAGACATTCAACTTGTTTTGGTAGAGATTCCAGTTAAATGTAGTTCAATTATTTTATCTTTTACTACTCCTACACTTGAGCTATCCCAGTTTACAAAGGAAAATGCTCACATAAAGTCTCAAACCAGGATTCAGAAATATAGGAGAGAAAGACACACTATATGATTCTTGTTTTTAAGAGTTTTCATTATCCAAATCATAATTACACACATGCTGAATTTCATTTTTGCTCTTAAATTTGAAATCTGATTTACAGGAATACTGCTATTATACATTGTACTTTAATTTGGTTTATAAGACTGTAGGTTTATTGATTGGAGTTCCATTAGCTGAATGTTTAGTATTATTATTATCTGTGTTTTACTAGCATTGAATCTTAAATATTTACTAAAATAGTCCGGTAGAGTTTTTGCATCTCTATTTAAAAACGTTTATTACACATACTTGAAAATTTTAAAAATTGCCTAGAAGTCAATTGTTACTGTACATTTCCTTAATAGTAGTTTATTTTTAAATGTTTACATAAAACTGACCAATCTCCCATCATCTGAGCAATTTTTATAACGTTGGAGACAGTAGCATTGTAGATACAAAGAGTGTGGTTGCTAAGTAAGGCTGAGTCTTGGCTCCTACATACGTTTTATAACCTTGGACAACTTCTATTGCATAGAGTGTAAAATAGGAATTATATGTAAAATGGGACTTCTATGTTTTGAGAATTAAATATTTGGTAAAAGGATATGGTAGGCACTGAATACACGTTAGGATTTTGTTTTGTATGCTTTGAAACGTAAGGTGGAGTTTATTTCTCCAAATAATTTCTTTTAAGAAAAAAAGCAGCAGGTGAGATTGGTTTACTGAAAATTTAAAGTCATAGCAGTTGAAAGCTGGAAGAGACCAAAAGCTCATTAAGGGTTTTCTTTTTTTAATTCTATATTCTCTCTGAGGGTATGTACCTTCTATTTCCAAAACTCTTATCAAGGGACGAAATTATGTCTTCAGGTGCTTCTGTGCTGTTTAAAAATTGGAGACTGACTGGTGGTAATTGTACATAGTTTGCACTAAGGATTAATTTTCTCTTGTCTGTCCCGAGTTTACCCTTACAAACTAAATTGAAACAATAAAAATCTTAGATATGTTTTGATGGTTAATGAGGGGGAAATATCTTGCAGTGGACAACAGATGAAGACTTAACTGAAGCAGT
Source organism: Oreotragus oreotragus (assembly GCA_006410675.1). Classification (NCBI taxonomy): domain Eukaryota; kingdom Metazoa; phylum Chordata; class Mammalia; order Artiodactyla; family Bovidae; genus Oreotragus; species Oreotragus oreotragus. Next base: position 142,847 of record SJYX01008543.1, on the reverse strand, counting down.
TCATTCTTTGGGAGTAAATGATATTTTGGAGATAAAGTTTTTTGAAAATCGGGCAAATGGCCAGTCAAAGGGGTAAGAATTTTGTTTTAATTCTTTTTTTTTCACCCAATGGGATTTAGTAGCTAGAAATTACAATTTTAGGGGTGACTTTCCTTGAAGTTAATACTTACCTACACATGTGTAGGATGTTTCTTTTCTCCACTGACAGGAGGTTCTTGGGCAAAGATTCATACTCGTTAAAATGTATCCTGTGATCTGCCTCCCTAAAACTAGTGGAGCTGCCAGATTAGGTCTCTTTTCCAATTTTCCGGCTTTGTCTCCATTGTGGTTGAACAATGACAATTTGAAGAAGCATTACTATCCCCATGGTTAAGGGGTATTGGAAGATGGGCAACTGAAGAATAATGTAGCATGGATGTTTTGCATTATTTTTTTAACTATTAAACTACACAGATTAGGTAGGATAATTATAAAATGCAGATGTACAAAAGTAAGACAGTAAAAAAATATAATCTCTCTATAGGTGATTACTCTTGTCATTTTAGTGAATATACTTTCAGGTATTTTCCTAGTGCTTTATTTTTATTGCAAAAACAATAGGATTGCAATTTACGTTTTACAGTGTGTTTGATACACAGTAAAAAAAATGAACAATAAATATACATCTTCTCTAATGTATTAGTTCTTTCCATCGTACTTTGCTACTGTAATTTATTTTACCGTTCTTATTTTTGGTTGAGTTTTCAGTTTTTGTCTGTTATAAATGTTTTATTTAAATCTCTGGTATAGATTTTGGATTTTTTTAAAAGATAATTGGCTAACTACAGAATGATAAAGTTAAAAAATATACTTAATGTGCTTATTTTATATCCAGTGTGCCAGTGTGCAATAACTAGGAATATTGTCAAACATGTGCAGAGTCTGACTGCTTTTCACAAACTTCACTTCTGCTGCCTGGTCCAAGCCACTGTTGTCTCTTACTTGAACAGTAGCTTCCTACCTGGTGTACCTGCCTTCACTCTCATTCTCTACAGTCTCTATAGAGACATAGCAGAAGCTGAAAAAAAGTGACGTCAAGATTTGTCTCCTCAGAATATTCTATTGCTTATCCGTCTTATTCAGAGTAAAATCCTCACTGTGGTCTATAAGGCACGAAGACCTGTTTACCCACTACATCTCTGACCTTATCTCCTACTGCTATTTACTTTGCTATGCTGCTTCAGCTACATTAATTAGTCTTTGCTGGTCCTCAGACACATTGCTACCTAAGACCTTTAAACTGTTTCTTCTGTTTGACTGACTTTCCCCCAAAATATCCACATCTGGGATCTTTCACTTCAATCAGGATTCTGCCTGAGCTCCCCTTCTCTGGCCATACTGTGCAGGATCTTCGACTCCCATTACTGTTTCCTTTTCCCCAGCTTTTCTTACATTGTATGTTATTCGTTTATCCTCTTGTCTCCTTCTAGATTTAGATTGTAAGTTCTAAAAGAGCTTTTTTCACTATTGTATTCCCTAACCCTAGAATGGGGCCTGGCATATAGGAAGTGGTGCTCAATTAAATTAGTGAATTAATTAAATTGTTTCTAAATGTTGTGGTAATCTTGAATCAAATAGCAGACTTTGTTGACCAGGATCTAATTAAAGGGCCATACTAGGGAGTAAAGGCTCCTAAGAGGCCTTCTGAGAATAATTTAGAATATTGTATAACTTTATGAATTGACACTCATTCATTTTTTTCTGTTCTAAATTTATTTTTCCTAGGGAGATACAATTCACATACTATGAAATTCACCCTTTTAAAGCATTCAAATCAGTGGACTTTATAAAGTTGTACAACCATTATTATTGTCTATTTCCAGAATGTTTTGATCACCCCCGAAAGAAATCCTGTGTCTGTTAGCAACTGTCTTTGTGCATTTGCCTGTTCTGAAGTGGTATCATAAGGAATGTGGCCCCATGTGCCTAGCTTCTTGCTCTTAGCATAATATTTTCAGGTCTCTTCTTGTTGTAACATGTGTCAGTACTTATTTTTTAAAAATAATAATATTCCACTAAATATTACACTGTGTGAATACACCACATTTAAAATTTCAGAAATTTAGAAATTCTGAAAATTTCATCCATCATTTGTTGGACATTTAGGTGGTTTCCAGTTTTACTATTATGAATAAGGTCCCTATGAGTATTCATCTATGAGTTTTAGCATGAGCATTTTTTTTAAGGAAATTGTTTCTTTTATCTAAATAGATTACACTGTAGTTCCCATATGATTTGCAACTGTTCCAGAGCCACAGACAGAAAAATTTTTAGTGAAAGAAGTTAAATTTCTCAACATTTATAAAAATTTCTAATTTTGTTCTTAAGAATAATACTCCTCTGTATTCATGTACCAGTTTGTATGAACATAATATTTTCAGTCAGTTCTGTTAGGTACATGTATGCGCTCAGGAGTTTTGTTTTTTGCTGCCATCAGGCTTGTAGGATTTCAGTTCCCTGACCAGGGATTGAGTCTGGGCCATGGCTCTGAAAGCTCCAACTCCAAACCACTAGACCACCAGAGAATTCCCAGGAGATTTATTGGATCATATTTTAACTCTATTATATTTAACCATTTAAGAAGCTGCTGGGATATTTGTCAAAGTGTCTGTACTATTATGTATTTTTTCATCAAGCAGTGTATGAGGGTTCTAGTTTTCCCACATCCTCACTAGCACTTGTTAATTGTCTTTGATTAGTGGGTGAAGTGGTATCATTACGATTTTGATTTACATTTTGCTGTTAGCTAATGATATTGAGCATCTTTTTATGGTGATGTTATTCGTAATAATTAAAAAGTGGAAACAACCCAAATACCTGTCAGTTGGTGGATTTTGAGGAAATGTGGTATATCTATATAATGCAATATTATTCAGTCATGAGAAGGAGTTAATCACTGACACATACTTTAACATGCGTTAAACCTTGAAAACATAGTGCTAAGTGAAAGAAGCTAGTCCCCATGAGGGACCACACACCGTATTATTCACATTTATGAAATGTCCAGAATAGGCAGTCTACGGATTTGTTCTTTAGGGTTGGAGGATGGGAAGACATGGAGTGACAGCTGACAGTTAAGGGGTTTTTTTTTTGAGTGATGAAAATGTTCTTAAAATTGATGTGGCTATGATTGTAAAACTCTGAGTATGCTAAACAAACAATGCATTGAATTCTGTACACTTTGAATAATATGATGTGTTTCTATAAAAAAAGTTAGAGGTGGAAGTGTGACCATTGTATTCTAAGAAATGTTTTTTTTGGTAGGTAAATTAAATTCAGATCATTTCATTTTTAATAACCTCAGTAACAGTTAATCCTTCCTCACTTTCTACCCACATCCCTTTAAACACCTTTTAGGTTTGCCCTTGTTGGTGTTGGATCTGAAGCATCCTCAAAAAAGTTAATGGATCTGTTGCCTAAGAGAGAGCTTCATGGTCAGAATCCTGTTGTAACTCCATGCAATAAACAGTTCCTGAGTCAATTTGAAATGCAGTCCAGGAAAAGTAAGCACCCCCTCAGAGGCTTTTATTAAAAGATGTGCATTTTAACCAGTCTTGTTAGCATTTGTTACGTGTTGTATTGAAGAAGTCATCTTTATATTTAGTTCATTGGAGAATCCATTTTTAAAAATCCATGCTTTGAGTTTGATTTAAATTGCTGATTATGACTGGTTCCGTGTACTGGAAACCTATTCCCATTTTTCTCGAAATGTTACAGACCCAACATTATACAACAGTGTGCAAGTTTTATAGCCCTGCCATTCTTATCCTGTCATTCCCATCCTAAAGAAAGGAAGAAACTACATTCTAATCCTTAGGTTGAAGGAAAGTTATGTGGATGTCTGTTATGGTGGGGGAAAAACTACTGAAAACCAGAAAGTATTCATTGGTTTTCTGCTTGGCACCAAGACCTATCACCACTTGGTAAAGTGACTATAGAAAAGATCTGCCATTATATACTTAAAAATGTTATCACTTAAAGATATAAATGGATGATTATATAATTAATAGAAATTTGAGTGGTTGTTTTTCTTAATGTTCTAGCACTTAAAACTTAACTGATGAATGTTAAAGAGTTTGAATGATTTATAGTTATTGAAATTTAAATTTCTGTTAGAGAATTTTGGTCTTGGCTGCTGCAGAATACTGGTATTTTGAAAGTAACTCATTATTTGTTTATCGGAAATGCATTTAAGCTTAGATCTTTGAGACTTCAAAAGAATTTAAATAGATGTGAATGTTTTCCTAAATGGGTACTTCTCATGTAGTTTGGACTGGCCCAAGGCATCTGGAAGTTAGTAAGCAGTATACATAAACTGATTTAGAGTTGTTTCTAATATCTAACAGTGGTTACATATCAGAGAACTATTTTAATAAATGCTATTTATGAGTATTTGGATATTTGCAGCTACACAATCAGGACAAATGTCTGGGGAAGGTAAAGCTGGTCCTCCGGGAGGCAGTTCACGTGCAGCATTTCCACAAGGTGGTAGAGGACGGGGCCGTTTTCCAGGGGCTGTTCCTGGTGGGGACAGATTTCCTGGGCCAGCAGGACCAGGAGGGCCACCTCCACCTTTTCCAGGTAAAGTTTTTCTTAAATTGCCATGGATAAAATGTGTCTACCTAATACCTCTTTTCCTTTTCTCTCTTTTTCAAGTAATGCATTATTAATGTGACTTACTCTCCTTGTTATGCTATTTTTGGAATCCAGGAAATTTGATCAAGCATCTTGTTAAAGGAACTCGGCCTTTGTTCCTGGAAACTAGGATTCCATGGCATATGGGGCACAGCATAGAGGAATTACCCATTTTTGGCCTAAAAGGTCTTTATTTTTCTCCAAACTTGCTTGACTTATATATAGAATATTTACATCCGTCTTATTTTCTTACCTCTTAAAAAATCCTTTCAAGACCATTTTTCCTTGTTTCACTTTCTAGCTTGACATCAGAGTAGACTATAAGGTGGGTGATTTCACTGTAAGAAGTGTGTGTATGCTGAAAGATGGAAACTGTCTCTAAGTATTGTAATCTGTTAAAGTTTCTGTTTCTGTAGTTTTTCTTACGCGTTAAATTGAGCTGGTTAAATGTGTAAGGATATACTTCATCTTTGTAACTGGTTAGTGTAGCATTTACCATATGGGTTTCATTTAAAGAGAAGGAGTCTTGGTCTATGAGTTATGCTTTAAAAGTATAATTGTGGCATGAAGGTTAAAACACCTTATTGAAGTGTTTCTCTCTCTCTCTCTCTCTCTCCCCGCTTTATTCTGTAGCTGGACAGACTCCACCACGTCCGCCCTTGGGTCCTCCAGGCCCTCCCGGCCCACCAGGCCCTCCACCTCCTGGTCAGGTTCTGCCTCCTCCTCTAGCTGGGCCTCCTAATCGGGGAGACCGCCCTCCACCACCGGTTATTTTTCCCGGACAGCCTTTTGGGCAGCCTCCGTTGGGTCCGCTTCCTCCTGGTCCTCCACCTCCAGTTCCAGGCTACGGCCCCCCTCCTGGCCCCCCACCTCCACAGCAGGGACCACCTCCACCTCCAGGCCCCTTTCCGCCTCGCCCGCCTGGGCCTCTTGGGCCACCCCTTACACTCGCTCCTCCTCCGCATCTTCCTGGACCACCTCCAGGGGCCCCACCGCCAGCTCCGCATGTGAACCCAGCTTTCTTTCCTCCACCAACTAACAGCGGCATGCCTACATCAGATAGCCGAGGCCCACCACCAACAGATCCGTATGGCCGGCCTCCGCCATATGATAGGGGTGACTATGGGCCTCCTGGGAGGTAAGTTAGTATGCGTCTATAAAAGTAGCCTTGGTATATTTGATCTGCAAAAGCTGTCTTTCACTAGGAGCTTTCCCCAGGTACATAATGTTCTGTATGTTTTCTCTTAAAAGAAGCAGTATGTTATGGTGAGAAACATACTGAATAGTGTTGGGAATAATCCAGCTCTACCACTTCCATAGGCTTGTGATTTTAGGGCAAGTCACTTTATTTCTGTCATTTTTAAGTTAAAAGAGGTTGATAAAGATACTGAAGCAAGCTAATGGAATCCTCAAGCTACTTTTAAAATTTTAACGTCAATATCATCTACCATTGATGACACTACATAGAAAGCTAAAGTTTCTTCATTGTTTTAGAAATTAGGTCAGTTTATTAGATAGTATCTCATGTTTATCAGGAGTCCTGTGTAGCAAAATTACTAACTTTTAATTAAAGTGGGAACATTAAATAGTTTATAAGCATCTTTGGGTAGACAAAGACTTGTAAAACACAAGCTTTATGGGAATTAAAATAGTTAATGGCAGTCCCTAGAGAAGTGCTGCATGGAAACTAAAGTACTTTTAAAGCTGCTGCTGCTAAGTCGCTTCAGTCGTGTCCCACTCTGTGTGACCCCAGAGACGGCAGCCCACCAGGCTCCCCCATCCCTGGGATTCTCCAGGAAGAACCCTGGAGTGGGTTGCCATTTGCTTCTCCAGTGCATGAAAGTGAAAAGTGAAAGTGAAGTCGCTCAGTCGTGTCTGACTCTTTGCGACCCCATGGACTGCAGCCTACCAGGCTCCTCCATCCATGGGATTTTCCAGGCAAGAGTACTGGAGTGGGGTGCCATTGCCTTCTCTGACTTTTAAAGCTATCCATGCTCAAATCGTAGTCTGGAGAGCTGTGTTAATCTTTAAAAACTACTTGAATTTGTCCCCTTCAGTTTATTTTGAGTTTATAGTTTGATTTTATATTCTTTAACTGTTACTGTTGAGTTACTCTGTATTTCAGTTTATCTAACAATGTCCTGCAGGGATGGATTTGAGCATCTGCCTAATTTCATACAAGAGTACAGGGCCAGGGAAATAAATTTGATGTTGTAGATAAAGTCTTCTGACAGCTATCTTTCCATAGACATTGTGTCTTTTTTGAGTGCCTGAAATACTTTTCTTTTGAGAAGTGTTACATCTAGGAAGGTAGCACAATTTTTCTTCTATTCAACTTAATTCCAGTGAGCAACTGTCTATTAAAGTATTCATGTATGGGTGTGGGTTAGGTGGCTTGGTTTGATAAGTTTAAAGTTTGAATCGCATGTATTTTTTCTAACATAATTGAATTTCTATAGTACCAGTTTTTCTAAAAATATTTGTATATATATATTTGGTTATTGTTGAGTAATTTTTAATTGGAAGTGGGAGAAAACTTTTTTTTAAGGAAATAGGATGGGTATGAATCACAGAATTTATCTGAAATCATACATGGATATTGGAAAACTTGTAATTTGGTTAGACTGCTTGCAAAGTTTTGAGAATAACAATAGTACCTTATAAACATGCAGAAGGTTATATTAGCTCTTTCTCACCTCATCTGAATAAACTGCTTCTGCTTGCCTCGATTCAACATCCTCCCTAGTAACTAATAACCAAGATGGTAAAACGTTTACCTTTCTTGTACTACACACGTAGTCACAATTTTTTAAGTTGTCCAGCAGCTTTAGAAAATCTTGGGATTTTGTTATGTTTTTTTCAGTAAATATTTGTAGGTCTGAGGGTCTTTTATTTGCTAGATATCCTGGGGATTCAGTAGGGCATACAAGATAGGTCTAAGATCTTGTGCCTCCTGAAATTTTATTAGTTAGACATTTGTTATTCTTCTGTTGTGAATTGGGCTCTGCGCCTAAAGGATCCAAATATAAATGAAACCAGATTTTGGCCCTGGCTTGTGTAGGGTTGTAGTTTTTGCATTCAGCATGTTTTGCTTAAATATACATACATATATAGACAGACATCAAAACAATTTTTTACATGTTTTTGTATGTCTGAAAAAATATTTTATTGTAGTTATAGATATAGCATTTCTTTTTTTAAGTACAAAATAATTTATTATGGTATTAGAAATAGCATTTTTGACCTCCAGAAAGATAGGGTTTTTAAGTTGCTACTTTATTTCAGTTGAAAGATAATGATTGTACAAAGGAATTTTGCATATACCTGCTCTGTACGAAAAATAGTATATTTCAATATGAGAAAATAACTCAGTTCTGAGGCACTTGTCAAAAGCAGTTATTTGAATTGCATTACACTACTATGACTAATTTAGAAAACCTTTGAGTATGATTTAAGGTTTATTTTGATTTTATAGGGAAATGGATACTGCAAGAACGCCACTGAGTGAAGCTGAGTTTGAAGAAATCATGAATAGAAATAGGGCAATCTCAAGCCTTGCTATTTCAAGAGCCGTGTCCGATGCCAGTGCTGGTTTGTATATTTCTTTCTGTGTCAATATTTCTTATTTATGTTATTAGGAGTGGCCTAAAACTTTTGAAAACTGATTTTGGTTTTGGCTGTGGGCAGGCTTTCCCTGGTTGCAGCAAGCAGGGGCTGCTCTCTAGTTGCGGTGCACCGGCTTACCGAAGTGGCGGCTTCTCGTACTGCAGAGCGCAAACCCTAGGCACACAGGCTTCGGTAGTTGCAGCACCCTGGGTCAGTAGTTGTGGCGCGTGGGCTTAGTTGCTCCGAGGCATGTAGAGTCCTCCTGGACAAGTGATCGAACCTATGTCCCCTGCATTGGCAGGCAGACTCTCTTCCGCTGTACTACCAGGGAAGTCTGCTGCTGCTGCTGCTAAGTCACTTCAGTCGTGTCCGACTCTGTGTGACCCCCATAGACGGCAGCCCGCCAGGCTTCCCCGTCCCTGGGATTCTCTAGGCAAGAACACTGGAGTGGGTTGCCATTTCCTTCTCCAATGCATGAAAGAGAAAAGTGAAAGTGAAGTCGCTCAGTCTGTCCGACTGTTAGCGACCCCATGGACTGCAGCCCACCAGGCTACTCCCATTGGATTTTCCAGGCAAGAGTACTGGGGTGGGGTGCCATTGCCTTCCCCGCCAGGGAAGTCTAGGCATGACCTAAAGCTTTTAAGTACAACTTTGAAGATGGGTCATCTACATATAGTAGTTATTTTTATATTTCCCAATCATTATCTACCTTTTATTTAAAAGACATTGAAGGAAACTGTATGTCACAGTGTAGTGAAGTACCCCTGCTGCTGCTGCTAAGTCACTTCAGTCGTGTCCGACTCTGTGCGACCCCATAGATGGTAGCCCGCCAGGCTCCCCCCATCCCTGAGATTCTCCAGGCAAGAATACTGGAGTGGGTTGCCATTTCCTTCTCCAATGCATGAAAGTGAAAAGTCAAAGTGAAGTCGCTCATTTAAACATTTTAGGTATAAATTTAAGTATTAGCCCTGACATCAGTGGCTTTGGGGCCTCAGGGCAGCTCATTTATTCCCATATTTACTAAATGATCACGTGTTTCATACAGCTATAACACTAACAAACTTCATGTACATTAAAGCCTTTCCCAGGTGATGAAACTGAAAAAATTAAGACATCGTCTATAATCATTTTAAAGTGCGTTGCTTTTTTAAAATGGTTGCCTCAAGTGGTTAGGTGATATTTTTGAAAACAAGATTTGTTTGACTTAAACCTCTCTCCTTCCACTCACAGGTGATTATGGGAGTGCTATTGAGACATTGGTAACTGCAATTTCTTTAATTAAACAGTCCAAAGTATCTGCTGATGATCGTTGCAAAGTTCTTATTAGCTCTTTGCAAGATTGCCTGCATGGAATTGAATCCAAGTCTTATGGTTCTGGATCAAGGTAAAACTTTCCTGTCTCATGTCTATTTAAAATTGCTGCTTTGCAAATAGAGAAAAATATTGTTTGGGACTCCATAGGACTTTGATTTTACTTATTACTGTTTATTTAGCAGCTAATGTGATTTTGTTGTTTAATAAATGTCAGGTGTTTGCTTGCTTAAAACATCTCAAAGGCTTTCAGTTATTTTTATAATTCTTATTCTTAGAAATAATGTAATGCAGATGTAAACACTGTAAACAGAAAGATACAGTTCGCCTCATTATGTACCTCTCTTGCTCACTATTCTCTAGCAATACTGGTTTCCCTTTTCTTCCTCTTGACATATCAAACTCTTGTTTCTGTGTTAACACTTGGTATTTCTTCTACTGGGAGCTCTTTTCTTTGGCTCTTCACATAGCTGTTCCTTGTTCTTTTCTCAGTTCAGTCTTTCTAGGAGGGTGTCTTCTCCCAGGTTATTCTGATAATTCCGTTTATTTCTTTAATAATTCTTCCTGCAATCTGTTCTTTCTTATTGTTGTTAAGTATTGTTACTTATTGTTCTTACTTATTTCTTTTCACTAGAACACATTGAAAAATGGGAGGGGTCTTATTTACCTGTCTTGTTGATTACTGTGTTGGTAATGATGTAGAGAATGGGTGCTAAATAAGTATTTCTTGAACAAGAGAGTTTATGATCTATTTCTTAGGGTTTTTTTTTAAATTAGGCAATTCTTTTTTTGGCATTAACGCTAACATTGAAATTTTACATATTTTAGAAAGGTAAAGCTTAATCTTGACATGATATTTTTAGGTCTTTAGTATACTTAACAGGTGGTAGAGTCATCTTTATTAAGCTAGGAAAAGGAGCTTGTCTTTGTCATGGTCCCCAACTTTATAATTATTTCTTTTGTGACCCGGTTTAAGGATCTTTGGATCTGAACAAATTTTCATAGCTAAAGACTGTATCTTACATAGTCTTTTAACTTTTTAAGTTCAGAATAACTTCTACCTTGATCACAAGCTTAACACTTAATAATGTTTGCTAAGTTGAGCTGTCTGGTACAGAAATACAAAATAGAGATTAAACTAATAGGCAGTTATTTCCTAATTGTGAATTTCAGAACTTAGATTAGTAGGATTTCTAAGATACATGTTTTGGTTAAAGTACCTGTTTTTTGTTTGTTTCCAAAGGAAGTTCACGCAGCATTTCTCTTTATTAAATAACAGTGTGAATAATTTCTCAGTCTTTTCTAGTGGTCGTGTTTACTAAGTTTCTTCGTTGCTTCCCGCCATGCTTCTCAGCTCTACCACCCTCCGAGCATACATATGTATATATTTCTTAGCAGGGTAGCACTTAGGATGAACCATATTTTGGCTAGTTATAAATGTAAGATTGATACTTACATACATGTTTACAGTAATGGGTGATAATTTTAAATAGTTAAGTCTCATTGTGTATTGAGTGATTTCATGAATTTTATTTCTAAAAAACTACTTTTCTATATATTCTTTCAGTTAAAACACAAGTTCTATGAGATTTTCTCTACTTTACCTTTCTGCTTTTCATTCCATAAATATTGCATGTCTCTTTTAGGCTCCTGGTTATAATAGATGATATGATGTATTGCCATGGTGTGTCTGGTTCCCAATTTTTAGGTGAATATTTTTTAAAATGGGATTTCTAGTTCATGCTTGTTGCTGAGTTGGTAAATCAGTATTGTCTGTTCAGGATATTTTAGTCTAAACTGTATTTTTAAGTTTTCTTTTTGCCTCGGGTATTTTTAAACATGAAAATACTAAATTTCAAAGCTAATTATGGAGAGCATTAATCCAGTAATTTCTTTTAGAAGACGTGAACGATCAAGAGAAAGGGATCATAGTAGATCACGAGAAAAGAGTCGGCGTCATAAATCCCGCAGTAGAGATCGTCACGATGATTACTACAGAGAGAGAAGCCGAGAACGAGAGAGACATCGGGACCGGGATCGGGACCGGGACCGAGAGCGTGACCGAGAGCGCGAGTATCGTCATCGCTAGAAGGTGGGTATTCCTTGTTCCTGTTGGCTTTAGCATACCTATTATTAGTAGTAATTATAACTCCAAGGCTATTGTTTATACAGTATATACCCACATTTTATATCGTCCAACTACTTGTTCTGAATTTAATCTTCTGGAATCATCTGAGGTAAATGACAGGTGAGTAGTGACAGGTAAACATTTTGACCTCTTATCCTTAAATGTTGCTTGCTTGAGTTAACAGCTTTTAGGTTTCAGACTGTTAATGATCCTAAGAAAGCAAGAAAAAATAATCAAGAGGACTCATTGTCTACTTCTAAAAGCTAAAAATTGGAATTCTCTTAATCACATACATAGTTTGCATGTGATTTAAAATATAAAGTATGAGTTAATTCTTACTATAATATGCTTGGACTTCAAAAAATAAATTTAAAGTTTCTCTCCTTGAACTAACTTTATTTATTCCTAAAAATTTTATAGACAATCTGACACTTGTTGCAAGGTGGTTTGTTAGCATTGAGAAAAACTTTTTTTTTTTTTTTTTTTTAAGAAAAGACACTTTTCCTGCCATCTGGGCTTTGTTTTTAAAAGAAAAGAAACAGTATTCTTTGATTTGCAAAGAAGATAAGAAAGTTACTCAGTTAAAATGAATTCAGATATTCCATATAGAGAATTTTAAGTTTTCTCAAATCATACATCTCAGGTTAGAATAACCTTGAAGTAATTTTATTTGATGTTTCATTCATAAACCATAATCATTGTGTCTTTTTTTTCTGTATTTAAAAACTATTGTGTACATTTTTCATAAAGCGGGAAGAGTTGTCTGTTTATACTTCATTTTCACGTGTAATTTTATTTTTATATTTGTGAACAGCATTTATTCATGTGAAGAGTGGGAAGAGGGAACTATAAGGCTTGTGCATGTGACACAAAAATTATTCTGTAAACAGATTTTTTCTTCATAGGTTGGTGGCATATCCAAATTAAATTAGACTAAAACAAATCCCTTATAGGTTACTACTCTTTACATGATTATTTTCCATGACAAAATTGGGAAATACTGAAAATTCAGTAATTATTAGTGTTTAAATTGTTTAAGCAAAACCAAAGACTTGTATGTAATTCTGTGACAGAAGAGCAGTTTCTTTAAATAAAGTAGATATATTTTAGGAAATGAGATCCTTTTTTAAGTAATACTACTTAGAAAACAAGCAATGTAAGTCTTATTTTTATGGTTTACAAATAAGTTATCATATTATTTACAGTTTTAAGAGCTTTTTGAAGGGAAAGGCAAGTTTTAATACTTTCCTTGGATTTTGAATATGCATCTTGAATATATATCAAACGGTAATTTTAAAATAGTTCTCCATGTACTGTATTATAGAACTTAATACAATTTTTAAAACATTATTTTAATATAAGGCAAAATTTTTTTTACTTTTAAAACTAAGCTTTTTGGAATTGATACTGTTCTTGGATGTAAGAATTGAATGTTGTGTCATGTAAAACTAAACATTAGATTTTTTGGATGTAGTCCCCCTCCTCTCACCAAGTTGAATGGGCCTAATCCCACCTTCGGGGAAGGCAGTGGCACCCCAACCCAGTACTCTTGCCTGGAAAATCCAATGGACGGAGTAGCCTGGTGGGCTGCAGTCCATGGGGTCGCTAACAGTCGGACAGACTGAGCGACTTCACTTTCACTTTTCTCTTTCATGCATTGGAGAAGGAAATGGCAACCCACTCCAGTATTCTTGCCTGGAGAATCCCAGGGATGGGGGAGCCTGGTGGGCTGCCGTCTATGGGGTCACACAGAGTCGGACACGACTGAAGTGACTTAGCAGCAGCAGCAGCAATCCCACCTTAAAAAAAAAACTCCCAGTGCGCATCAGTTGCTTTAGGTGAATTATGGCCACTTTAGTGAAATGCTTAATGTTCATCAACCATTTCATTTAAAGTAAGATACAGGTCCTTCAAGTTATATTTTTACTTAGACTTTGTCAGTTACCAACAAGCTTCTAGTTAACTGAAGTCATGAGAATGGAACTTACATACCTTTTCAGTCTTCTCCAGAACTGGACATGCCCAGTAGGGGCATTCTGAACCAGTTTATATCCAAAGTTAATTAACAGGTTTTCTTACTAGTTTTAGTTAAACTAGCATAGATAGATAGGTAAACTCTTTCTGAAAAGTCCATTGTTAATTTTAAATACCTTGAATTAACTAACATTACATTCCAGTAATGGGTACACCTAACTATATCATGGTTTGAGTTTCATTACATTCAGACATTAACTATGAATTCTTAACTTGCAAACTAAATATTGTCGACATTTTTTCTTAATCGCTGATGTGTACCATACCAAAATTCCCATGTTTTGTTTGTACATTATGATCAGAATTGAGTTGTAATATTGTTATGTGCCTTCATCCAAGCAAAATTTTACATACGCATTTCCAGTGCAAAAAATTTTGTTAACCTGGAATATTGTACCTTTGCTATATACCAAAAAGTATTTATTGCTGATGTAGACATGGAATAAATGGGGTGGGGGGAATTGGGATTAAATATATCCAAGTGAAAAACTTTCTTAAGCAAATAAAAAATATTTGCACATTTAATCACCATCAAAATAAGGTCTATTGACCTTTTTTAGAAGTTTTAAAATATGAGTCCTTTTGAACTTTTATGTAAACTTTAAATGGACTAAATGGAATAAGAGTAATTTGGAAGCTGAAATGAATGTCACTGTTAAGTCTGTATACAAATAAAAAAATAATGTGACCTATTATTAAAGTGATGATGAATGGCTAAAAGGGCAAGTTCTTAATTTAACTGGAAACTTAATGATGTTGGCAAGCTGTTAATGTCTGTCCCATCTTAATTTTTTTGTGTTTGAACTGTTGGTAATGTTAATTGCATTCTCTCATTTAAAAAATGTATTAGTTTTTCTAAAAGCGTTTACTAAGTTCAAATATATAACATTTTAATGAGAATATCAGTATTGTGAATTGCAGCATGTAAATACATTGTGCTTCATATTCTGTAATTTCTGCCTCAATTCTCAGACCACTCTGAGCAAAACAAAAGTAGTTCAGTGTTTTTAATATTGTATGCTTTTTACAGAAATAATTTTATTTTCATAGTTATTTTCTTTCGTGTTTCTGTTATTACTTGTTGGGAACAACACTGCTCAGCAAATTTCTGTTAATGGTTCTGCTTTTGTTTGTATACTGAAGATTAATGAAAGGATTTTTAAAAATACTTTCTATTCATGCTTTTCCTCTTCCCGACACATGACTTGACACATTCTCAAATCATTATCCATTCCTTTGATTAGATTTTTAGCTTCATGTATGGGGTATAGGTTATCCATTCCTTTGATGAGATTTTAAGCTTCATGTATGGGTATAGGTTAAGTAATTACACTTTCCTTTGCTATATGATTTCTCTTCTCCTATCATAAATATTATGATCTTAGATTTTGTTGTCATTGTACAAGATTTAGGGTGTTTTGCATTCCTTACTCAGTTTTTTAGCTTTGCATTAATTTGGGAAAAACAAACCAAAAAAGCCGAAAGAATCGAATGTTCTTTTTTAAATGATAAGATGTTTTATCTCCTTAAGAGTTAGTGTTACTTTGAGTCACAGGTGAAAATTAAATACTTCTAATTATCTAATAAACGATACTGGTGATGAGATTTAAAAATTATTTCTGCAATTCTTAGGTCATCTGATATCAGAGTAATATTACCCATCCCTGTGTTTATGGTTTCCTCATATATTCTAACTGGTTCATCTGGATATGCTACCTCTCACTTTTAATTTTCCTTGCTTTTAGTATTATTAGCAAAACCTGTGTGACTATACAGGTATGTTAATTATAGTGAAAATAAGGTAGTAAGTGATCCCTGGAATGTATGTGTAGTGTGTTTTGCTCATTGTGGTTTAAGAATATGGTTTTATTTACAAATAATGTTCCCTGTTTCTTTAAAAAAAAAAAATCAGTACCAATGTGAGTCACCTTGATCTCTCACCTTCATTTCAGTGTAAAATTTGCTGCCATTGGTTTAGTTTGTGAATTAGATTGTTTTGAATAAATACTTAATTAGAATGAACAGTTAGCAATGTTTAAAAGAAGCTGAATAACCAGAAAAGGAGTGAGGGTGTCATGTATGCTATTCAGATTTAGTAATATAATATGCCTTGGTGGTAGCATGTTTTAACTCTCACAGTGAAATCTAAATCACAGCTTATTTTGAAATGGCACAGCTTATTTTGAAATGGCCTTTTTGTCAGCTTTTGGAGCAAAGATGAGTATTCTTTGTGAAGTTTATTTCTGCCATTTAGTGGACTGCCTGGAGCAGCAGTCATGTTATATTTCATAGTGTAATAAAATTCTTTAGTTAAAATGAGGTAAGTACTGTCTCTAGAAGTGGGAAGAAGAAAGTACAAAATGTTTTGGTAGTAAGGGAGTTTTTTGTGAATATCTACCATAAACAAGATTTTGTGTACCATGTTCTAGTCAATGCCAGAAGGGATGATGATTTTAAAGAGCTGTATTCAGATCCTTCTCTGTCTTCTGCCCACCTCATCTCCATTCCTCTCACTAAGAAATTTTCAGATAAAAGTGAACTTTGTTACACTGAGTTAATAAATTAGAATCCTTCAAATTCAGTATATTAATGCGAAACCTGTAAAAGATCCATATCTAATATATATTTGAATCTTTTACTTGAAAGATGAAGTAACTGATACCAGTAAATTTTCTTGGATAAATTTCTAACAGAAGCATTCATTATTTGAGTTGTTAATACTGACTTGATCTTAAATTATCTCGGATTCCCTGGTAACTCAGCTGGTAAAGAATCTGCATGTAACGCAGGAGACCCCTGTTTGATTCCTGGGTTGGGAAGGTACTCTGGAGAAGGGATAGGCTACCCACACCATCATTCTTGGGCTTATCTCAAAATGCAAGTGCTTCTCTATATTGAAATTTTAACTTATTGATCACTTTATATACTATTAAAGAGCCATAGATTCCATCTGTCTCAGTTTTTTTTACATCTGTTTACATAGATCTTCCTTCTATAACTGATAGCTAAAGCAAGACATTGTGTAGTTTTGACATTATAGGTTTGACTGCATGGTATTCTGAAAATATGACCACTGAATGTATTTGTTACTTTTAAGCTTTTTTTTTATATCTTTGTTTATGTAGATTTCTGCCTAGAAATTTGAGACTATAATATGGAATTGGGTTATTGGAAATGGGTTGTATTGCCTTCACTTTTGCCTTTTTTTGAGATTGTAAAATTTGTATTTCCAAATGGATACATGTAAAGTGTTTAGAAATAGAAATAAAAACTGTCCGATTATCCCCCAGATTTTATGTTTGTATGGTGAAAATTAGATTTATTAGTAGTAAAAGTCTTATCTTTAAAGCAAACAATAAATGTATTCATCCTAAAGATACATGTTGTAATTTCACAAACAGGATTCTTTACATATAAAGTGATAAAACTTCTCCATTCGGAATGATATAAAATTGCAGAATATACCATATGGTTTTTAGAAGGGTTGGGTAGTTTTGTTTTGCTCATTGTGACTTAATTTTTCCTTCTTAATTAACCCTTTCAGTGTGACAGAATAATTAGGGAGATAGCGTTCTCTTACAGTAAGAATTGTGAATTTCCTATTAATTTTTTTTTTTTGTTAGAATATATGCCTTGTCTCTCTTCAGTGCTTCAATACCAGTTTGTTAAGTATATTGAAAAGTAGTAAAGATATGTGAAAGCCAGCTGTCTTCCAGATTTTTTCCCTGAAATAATTCCACCAAAAGCTTTATCAACATAAGATAAAGTACAATAAAAGTTAGCATTAAAAAGTCTTAAGTATCTATATGAAAAATAAGGGCAAATAAAAATAGTTCAAACGTTTCAGGATTATAGTATCTGCTTTTCGCTTTTGCAGTTGTAAAATTTAGGTTTTTACTGCTAGGCAATGTGAATATGTGTGTTGATGCCCTTAAAATGTTTACACCCTAGTTGAGGAGGAAAGGACATGAAAGAAAATTTATAGTTAGTTGTGACAGAATACTAATTATTCTCAATTGTAGAGCAAAAAGTATTTTTCTTAATTTTATGGAAGACTGTCACTAAACATTGTGCCCTTTTGCCTCTTATATCATCTTATTGACATGCTCTCTTGGAATTTATATTTCAAATAACTGGTGTTTCAGTGGTCACTAATATCACGTTAATTGAATATGTTTCCTTTGTGAACCTCTACCTGAAGTTTGCATTTTTATGTGTTCCTAAAATTTTAGTTTATCTCATTTATTGGGGGTTTTTTTTTTTCCTTTTTGTGAGTTTTCAGTGAAATTTGTAGATTTCCATTTAGCTTGTTTTGGCTTAGTTTATCTACATTAGATATTTTGATATAGGTGAAATAGAGTGACAGTACTGTTATAAATTTGTATATGTCTAAAGATTTGTACGTGAATGTCATTATATTTATTTACATGTGCATACTGAGCTTATATTTACAAGTTTTGTAATATGGAGGTCCGTTTAATTTATATTTGCAGAAGTTCCTGTATACTGTCAAATACAACTAATTTGTAAAATAATTTATTGCATTTATATTCAGTTCTCATTTGTTTATGAGTTATATAGAATTTATGTGGATTAATGAAAAATATTTACATTAAAATCATACAGGGATTTTCCATTTTTGTAGTATGAATACTTTAGAAAATGACTTACTTACAAATGTTTCCATTTTCACAGAAACAGTAGCTGCTACATTTTCATTTGTTTCAGTCATTAAATTTATAAGGCAGTAATGCTGAAGAAGAAGGAAATTAGAATGTCTCTTTTAATCATCACATAAATTGGGAGCATTCTCCATCACAGAGGCAGCTACTGTTTCAGTTAAATCTTATCTTGTGTTAGAATACGTAACAGTGAAGTAGGTGCACGACTTGTGTATGTATAGTTAAGCCAGCGTTTTTCTGTGTATTATGGGGAATAGCAAAATCTACATCATAAATTTTGACACATTACAGCTGAAGGAAGAGGAACACCTTCCAAGACAAAACAGTCTTCTGGAAAAATGACGCTTGTCCAGCAGTTTGCTTCTTGTGATTGAACTGAACCTGTAAGGATTCATGGATAAAATGAACAGGAATAGATCTGAATAAAGCAAATCTGCATAAATGGTAACCAGTAGCTCTACTTTTATTTTTTATGTTGCTTAACTGTTTTATTTGAAGGAAACCTGTGTGATTTAAAAAGTTAAAGCTTTTGCAACTTTATTACTGGTTATATACATTTGGCCATTATAATGTGCAAGCAATTGGAAAAAAAAAAACGTCAAGTAAATGCTTGTTTTATAGTAGTTTGTTCTTGTTAAAAAAATGTTCATATGATAATGTCTGTAAACAGCACCACTTTGATTACAGTAGATGTAGTGTTGTAATAAACTGTTTAATGGGGCTGATGTGTAAAGCTGTTCAAGTTATTTGATGTTTACACCTCAGGGAAAGTCTTGTGTTCAGCAATATCTAAAGATAATGTTACTATGACATTTATACTGTCGTTAAAAAAAAAAAACAAAACATTGCAATAGCGTTTTTGGATATGCATCAACCTAATCTTGCGTTCAGTGAATTAAACATACTAATTAAGTGTCTCTTGCCCTTGATTTTGATATTAGAATAGGTGATTACCTGGATATTTAATATTTCTATATTCTGCTTTTCTAGCTGTTTTTACCTAGTTAAGCTTGTGACTTTGCTGAATGGTATGTAAACTTGTAAAAAACTGAAATTTCACGACATAGCAATCCAGTCATTGTGTTAGGGGTCAACAAAGGTTTTGTGATTTTAACGTTTTAGTAAAAACCCACAGTGATTTGCTACAGTCATGCAGCTTAATTACAAGACACATGTACTGAAACGCTTAATTGTAAACTGCTAGCATTGAAGAAATATTTTGACAATTCTGATTTGATGCAGCGGTTATTTGCTATTTTATATTGATAGTGCTTATGGTTTATTTTTGAAGCCATGGGCGATGTAAATATAGGCAGCCGTGCAGCAGACAAATGTGAGTAAAGAAAGCCTTAGTTTTTCCAGTTACAGAAAACAGACTTCTAAAGGGTGTGAGGCTTATTAACATTGGGTTGTATTCTCCTGTATGTGTAATGAGAGATTATAGGTGTACCTGTCTTCACAGTTTAAGGAGTTCTGTGTATTCATGCAGTCTGTTTAATTCACGCTAAAATTACCTAGTTAATCAAAGGTTTTTTTCCAAACCTGCCTTGCATAAGAGCCCACATTTAAAGTACTGGCTAGCATGTGTTCTTAATCAGCATAGGCAGAGTGTCAGTTTAGGAAGGTCATTCTGAATCACTGCTTCAAAAAGTTGAGTTAAAACCTTTAAGCTTGTTTTTAATGTTTTTAAAATCTAATTATCTTTGCGAGATCTTCTGATAATACACATTTTTAAAGTATAGCTAAATTTTAGGGCAATGCTAATTTAAGCACCCTGGATATTACGTAACGTGCAACCTTAGAAGCCCTCCAGAGAACTGCAGTTCTTCACTTTCATGTTGTCCACTATCATACTAGCTCTTATAGAATTAGCTGTTCCAAATATTGCCAGTTTTATTTTAAAACATTTTGTGATTAAGGTGTTTATGCATGGAATCATTGGTGTTCATCAGAACTATTTGCTCTCAGAAATGATTTAAGTGTTCTATCTTGCTGAAAATGCAGTTGGCTTTTTAACATTTGAGAGTTGTATCAAAATCAGTTTTCTTGCTTTGTGTATAGGCTTTGTTAGTTTTTATTATTTCTTAGCTTTTTTAATATTACAATGCCGTAATGCGAAGAAGTATGGACATAAATATTACAAGGGAATTAGTTAATAGTTTAAAAGGTAAGTAAATGTCCATGAGGATACAATTTTCTCTGAAAAGTTTAAAAATGGAATCATAAAAAACTGTGCTTGAACTTGAAATGAAAACTGGAAGTTTTATACTAATTAAATCCTTCATATATGTTTTTGTTTTTTAAATCAGTGGAACCCTTTAAATTGCTCATTCTATATCATTCTTCTCCCCGCTTGGCTGATCTCATTTCGTACTTTTGTTGCAGACAATGTGAGTGTACTATACTTGTTTGCTGTTAGTCTATTATTTTTAAGTGTCATCAAAAGGGAATAACTTTTTGATTTGACCAGTTTTTGCAAAGTCTTTATCTGATACATGAATGTATAGCAGTAAAGGTGAAAATGCAAGCTTTGTTTTATTCTTCATTCCCTCCCGCCCCCCTGCTTTTTTAATGGGCTGATGTTACTGAAAACTTTTTTAATGTTAAAAACAATCCAAAGAGATTAATCTTTACATAGACACCAAAAAAAGTCCCAGAGATCTTTTTTTATTTCTTTTTGATAATAATTGTAATGGCTATGAAATCAAAACTTGAGTTTCATTTTAAGCCATAGCATTTATTAGTGCTATGCAGTCACATTCCTTTCAGCTGGTAAAGTTATGAATGAGTGATATAGCACCTAAATGGTATTGCTTCTGAAGCAACCCTTTGAACTGAATGTGCTTTTGGTTAAAGGACATAGGTTTTGGAAAGGATATTCCAGTATAAATTTGTGAGTGTTTAGTCGATTTTCATAAGCAAGATTTGGAATAAGTTGCAGTGGCTAATGATCATAATTAGCCCATTTACCTAGAATATTCTTAAGCAGTTAACTACAATTTGGAGTTCACAAAAAACTTATGGATTGTAGCTTAAGGTATTATTTTCAGTTAATTCTCCTATGGAGAATATTACTTTGTTTTCTACTAGTTTATGGTCCATTCTTAAACATGGCGATTTTAATCAATGTTGTATGACATTTTATAGTGAAAGAGGAAAATTGTTGGAATGGTAAAGACTTTCTTTCCTTTATGTGTTAAAATGTGCCAATAACCTAAATACATACTGTTTGATACAATGAGATACTACTGCAAGACTTTCTGTTGCAGTGCTCTCGACATTTTGGTTTTCATACCTGAATGATCATTGTGTTTTCTGTATTTTGTAAGATGGCCTCACTTTTGTGTTTTAAGCATTAGCTTGTTTTTTAAGAGGAAGTTTATGTTCTAATTCTTTACTGAGAACACAGTATTGAGATCCTAGCTCTTTTACATATAACTGCCTTTTAAATTTTATCCATTAAGTTCATTTGCATCCCATGGCCATCTGTAATGTTTCCTGTAGTTGTATGTACTTTTAAGTGCACGCTTATCCATTGTACACATTAGACATTTTTTGTGCTGAAATATATTAAGTGGGATTTTTGTAGCAAAGCATTCTATTCTTGTGTTCTACAGTATTTGTGTTGTTGTTTTCTACATTAACCTTCAGTTTAAACACTGGTGTATATGTTTTATTTTTTTAGCAACTTGACTCTTAGAAGCCTTAGACTAATTTTTTAATAAACACTAAACCAAAAATTATAAATTTATTAAGATGTGGCCTTACATATAGCATTCCTGTGTTTGTAATGTGAGATTTTTGATTTAGAGATTTCAAAAGATTCAGGATTAAAATAATTTATTGTAAGCTGAAATAGAAAATGTGTTTTAAAATGTCTAGGCTTCTGGGAGGAAGTTCTTATACTCTTCTTTCTTAGAATCAGAAAGAAGTAATATGAAGTTTTATAAATACTCAATAGTCAGGCAGTTGTATTTTGTTCGGATTGATTTAGGTTTGTCTTAACCAATTTCTTTAAAGTTTCAGGTTGTTGGTATTCACTCTGAATGTGCAGCTATTATGTTTTTTTATGGGACATATAAACACTTGGTTAGATTTATATAGATTTTAATATTTTAAAGACTTCCTGCTATATTAATTAGCTTCTTGTAATGGGGGTTTTTAAAAATATTAAGTAGAGTTTAATTGAAGTCACATAAATCTTGAAACGGTATCTGCAGACAGTAAATACTTAAAGAGAGTTTTTCATGTGGGAGTATCCTAAAACTCCACCATAGATGTAAATGTTTTACATCAGTTTCATAATTGGACAGACCCTGCATTTAGTGGAAACATTTCATTTTGAAGATGTGTTCTTTTCGTCTCCTTGTTACTGCGTAGTCCTTCCCAGCATTTGTAAGTTAAATTATTTTAAAATGGTGAATTCATGTTTATTTTTTTACTTTGAAAATTGTAGTACTCAGGTGGTATTTAATGAGAAAAGATCCTTTGGGGTAAATCATAATGTATTCTAAGGAATGCATCTATAACATTGATGACTTTAGCCTTAAAAAAAAGGTCTATTATTCCTCCTTCCTCTTCATTCCATGATATATTAGCAAAGTAGTTTACAGCCTTGTACAGCCTTACAAAGTTGTTTTACAATTTTTAATGGAAAGCCCTTAACAAAAAATTGTATCATATTACCAGTATACGTGAATTACTGAACCACGGTTTGTAAATAATTTTATCTAATACCAGAAGGCCAAAGAAAGTCTTAAAATTTTAGCTATTGACTCTATGGTGACTTCACAATAAAATTTCTGTGCAAAAGGTAAGGTGATATTTGATTAAATAAATACATCTTTTTGATGTCCATGAGAAATAGACTTCCATATTAGCTTCTATTAAAAAGCTCATTCCATTTTATTAAAATGATTGTAATTGCAATTTTGTGTTTAATGTTTACTTTCTGTCTTTTCTTTCTTTAGCATTTAGGTGACTGTTCAGCAGTTTGCTATATGGCCATTGTTGGCCTTTAAACTGCACTAGTAACGAGCATGGTATTTATCTTGTATTGAAAATAAAACACGGTTTTTATAAGACTTTGCAGTTTGTCTTTTTTGACTTATGATTTGTTAACCGTTGTGTGTGGTGTGACTAATAATCCATATATATGCAATATAACAGAAATTGGACTGTTGGTATTTTATCTTTAAGCCACCCTCCTGGATAGTGGGGTTTTTAAATTGCCATTTTGATGGTCTTTAAAGCAGATGATATCTGACTAAAATTCAGTTCAGTTCAGTTCAGTCGCTCAGTCGTGTCCGAATCTTTGCGACCCCATGAATCGCAGCACACCAGGCCTCCCTGTCCATCACTAACTCCCGGAGTTCACTCAGATTCCCACTCATCATGTCAGTGATGCCATCCAGCCATCTCATCCTCTGTCGTCCCCTTCTCCTGCCCCCAGTCCCTCCCAGCATCAGTCTTTTCCAATGAGTCAACTCTTCGCATGAGGTGGCCAAAGTATTGGAGTTTCAGCTTTAGCATCATTCCTTCCAAAGAAATCCCAGGGTTGATCTCCTTCAGAATGAACTGGTTAGATATCCTTGCAGTCCAAGGGACTCTCAAGAGTCTTCTCCTCATGGAATCATGTGCAATCTTTATTTTCTGCATTATTTTTAAGTGAGCATATATTAATTTTATATTCAAAAAAACACCTATTTTTAATCATTAAATCAGAATGATACTAGCATATATTTTCAGCAAGTTTTAAAAAATATTTATTACTTTTTATATTTTATTTAATATATATACACTATTACAACTTATATGTAGATTGTATTGGTCAATCGTATTTTTAATACAATATAGTACATGAATATTATTTATAAAGTATACTTGCAAAGTATCAGTTCAGTTCAGTTCAGTCGCTCAGTCGTGTACGACTCTTTGCGAACCCATGAATCGCAGCACGCCAGGCCTCCCTGTCCATCACCATCTCCCGGAGTTCACTCAGACTCACNTTAATATATATACACTATTACAACTTATATGTAGATTGTATTGGTCAATCGTATTTTTAATACAATATAGTACATGAATATTATTTATAAAGTATACTTATAAAGTATAGTATATTTAAATCAAATAAATTCTCTAAATGATTACATGCTTCTGGCTGAAACATCTCAACTGACTAACATATGCAGTCTGGGGTAATAAAGATTTTGATGTAATTTTAATAATTTACATGAAAAAGTTTTCATCTTCAGAGAGAGTAAAAGGATTTCACTTCATGTGTAAAATACTTAAGGATTTATATTAAAAATGTATAATGTAAAAAAGAAAATTACAGCTTATTATAAATATTATATTTGTATTTTATTATTTATTTGAAACATAAAATAATGATGGTAGCCAATGTTTCAGGTGGAATCGCCTTGTAAACATGCAGATGTTCTCATATACAACAGGACATAGTTTTTCTAACCCATGTCACATTTATCAAACAATCAATTTGTTTTTTAAAATATTACTACCAATAACCCAATATTATCACTCCTGAATTTCTTTGAAGCTCTATGCTCTTGCAGTTATTACTGGTATAATACATTTATCATGTACACTTAAGATGGGGATTCTGAATGAACTGAACAGAAGAGAACAGTTGCTTTTTAAAAATCTCTCGCCTCTGAATAGACTGTAGAAAAAAATAAAGTCTCCAGATTAAGCAGGTTTTATAAGGTCTTTGCAAGGAAACACAAGCACTGGTCAAATTATCACCACTGGCCTATGTAAAGGAGCCACAAGTAAAAATCATCCCCCAGGTCTTACATTTGGGGGAAAATAATACATTTGCTTTTCAAAATGGATGTCTATAGTCCAACTAATCTTCAATTAAATCACCCAAGTCAGTCTCTCATGGTATTAAAAAAAAGACACAGTCAAAGAAGCAAGCATGTCAATAAAAAGAACTGGGAGCTTATATTCATTGTTGAGTAGAATGTGAAAAACTGAAAGGACAAAATGGGTATTTTGTGAAGGAGAAAGTGAAAGTGAAAGCGAAGTCGCTCAGTCGTGTCCGACTCTGTGAGACCCCATAGACGGCAGCCCACCAGGCTCCTCTGTCCATGGGATTCTCCAGGCAAGAATACTGGAGTGGGTTGCCAGTTCCTTCTCCAGGGAATCTTCCTGACTCAGGGATCGAACCCAGGTCTCCCACATTACAGGCAGATGCTTTAACCTCTGAGCCACCAGGGAAGCCCCTATGAAGGAGAAGGTAGAATGAATTGAGAGAGTAGTGCTAACATGTATACATGTTATGCGTAAAACAAGAGACCTGGGTTCAATTCCTGAATTGGGATTGCATTACTGGTGTATTTGAAATATAACTTCAGAAGAAAAAAGACTGGGGGTGGGATTCAAATCTACACTAAGAGACCATCCTGAAATCCCATTTTTGCTTAATGAAGGTCCTTTGATGTAAAACCCTTTGCTTAGAACCTGTTTCTGGGGGAGGGGAAATCACATTATGTGTTGATTAAAAATTCTCCTAGTAGCTGGTTTATTCAGCAGCAGTGCCTTCAATCTGAGGACCAGCCTCCTGGGCTTTCTTTGGCAAAGGAAGTCAAAATCAGACCATCAACAATTAAAGAAAAAAATTCAAGTGCATGGGAATGTGGAATGTTTGCATGAACCATCACAAATGTTCTCCCAGAATTTCCACACCAAAGGGGCTAGAGGTAAACACCACTTAGAACAGGTCGGGGTGTGGGCTGGGGGAATTTTTTGAGAAGCCTCAAAGGTTTGGTAAGCAGGCAGTCTGCCTTCAGGTGCTTGGATATGACACTTAGCTTAAAGTTGCAATCACCTAGTGAATGTTCCATCTTCCCTTATAGCTGTGTTTGTGCTGATGGATATCAGAAGCAAGCTGAACGGCTTTCCTACCAGTCACCTGGCTCCTTTTTGAATTATGATCCTTCTTCCCAGAGCACCTGAGAGTTCTAGTAACTTTACCAGGTCACACAGGTACTGAAGAGCAGAGTCTCAAAGAGGATAAATACAATTTCCCACAGTCAACCTAAGGATTTCTGAGACAAGCTACAGGGTTGAGTGGCCCAAAGAGAGAGAAAATGCTGGGTGGCCTCCCACCTCCTTGCACTCCTCCTCCCCCCAATCCCCAATCTATACCATTGTTTTCCTGCTTACAGGGTAGGAATAGAAATGCAATAATGGACTTGTGGACACAGAGGGGGATGGAGAGGGTGAGACGAATTGAAACAATAGCACTGACATATTCACTGTGCATGCTACTTTGCTTCAGTCGTGTCAAACTCTTTGCAGTCAGATGGACTGTGGCCCATGAGGCTTCTCTGTCCATGGGATTCTCCAGGCAAGAATACTTGAATGGGTTGCCATGCCCTTCTCCAGAGGGTCTTCCTGACCCAGGAATCAAACCCACGTCTCTTGTGTCTCCTGCGCTGGCAGGCAGGTTCTTTACTACTAGTGCCAACTCGAAAGCCCACACTACCACATGTGAAATAGATAGCTAGTGAAAACCTGCTATATAACACCGGGAGCTCAGCTCAGTGCCCTGTAATGACCTGGGAATGGGCAGGGAGGGAGGGGATATATGTATACATATAGCTGATTTACACTGCTGTACAGCAGAAACCAACCCAACACAGTAAAGCAAATATAACTCTGGAAGATGCCAAAGGACAGTGAAGCCTGGTGTGTTGCAGTCCATGGCATCATAATGAGTTGGACGCAACTTAGGGAGTGAACAACAACAAAAAAATTAAACCTAAGAACAATTCTTAATGACTCAGATAACCATGATGGTGTGATCGTTCACCTAGAGCCACACATCCTGTAATGCTAAGTCAAGTGGACCCTAGGAAGCATCACTATGGGCAAAGCTAATGGAGGTGACAGAATTCCAGTGGAGCTACTTCAAATCCTCAAAGACAATGCTGTGAAAGTGCTGCACTCAATAGGCCAGCAGATTTGGAAAACTCAGCAGTGGCCACAGGAGTGGAAAAGGTCAGTTTTCATTCCAATCCCAAAGAAAGGCAATGCCAAAGAATGTTCAAACTACTGCACAACTGCATTTATCTCACACGCTAGCAAAGTAACCCTCAAATTTTTCCAAGCTAGGCTTCAACAGTATGTGAACCGAGAACTTCCAGATGTTCAAGCTGGATTTAGAAAAGGCAGAGGAACCAGAGATCAAATTGTCAACATCCACTGGATCATAGAAAAAGCAAGAGGGTTCAAGAAAAACATCTACTTTTGCTTCACTGACTACGCTAAAGCCTTTGACAATGTGGATCACAACAAACTGTGAAAAATTCTTCAAGAGATGAGAATACCAGACCACCTTACCTGCCTTCTGAGAAACCTGTATGTAGGACAAGAAGTAACAGTTAGAACCAGACATGAAACAACCGACTGGTTCCAAATCAGGAAAGGAGTGTCAAGGCTGTATATTGTTACCTTGATTATTTAACTTCTATCCAGAGTACATCATGTGAACTGCTGGGCTGGATAAAGCACAAGCTGGAATCAAGATTGACAAAAGAAATATTAATAACCTCAGATATGCAGATGACATCATCCTTATGGCAGAAAATGGAGAACTAAAGACCTCTTTTTTAAAAAAATTACTTATTTTTAATTAAAGGATAATTGCTTTATAGAATTTTGTTTTTTTTTTTTTTCTGCCAAACATCAACATGAATCAGCCATAGGTACACCCATAAACATGAAAGAGGAGAGTGAAAACGCTGGCTTAAAACTCAACATTCAAATTCACCTTACCTGCCTTCTGAGAAACCTGTATGTAGGACAAGAAGTAACAGTTAGAACCAGACATGAAACAACCGACTGGTTCCAAATCAGGAAAGGAGTGTCAAGGCTGTATATTGTTACCTTGATTATTTAACTTCTATCCAGAGTACATCATGTGAACTGCTGGGCTGGATAAAGCACAAGCTGGAATCAAGATTGACAAAAGAAATATTAATAACCTCAGATATGCAGATGACATCATCCTTATGGCAGAAAATGGAGAACTAAAGACCTCTTTTTTAAAAAAATTACTTATTTTTAATTAAAGGATAATTGCTTTATAGAATTTTGTTTTTTTTTTTTTTCTGCCAAACATCAACATGAATCAGCCATAGGTACACCCATAAACATGAAAGAGGAGAGTGAAAACGCTGGCTTAAAACTCAACATTCAAATAAATGAAGATCATGGCATCCAGTCCCATCACTTCATGGCAAATAGATGAGGAAACAATGGAAACAGTGACAGGCTTTATTTTCTTGAGCTCCAAAATCACTGCATATGGTGAGTGCAGCCATGAAATCAGAAGACACTTACTCCTTGGAAGAAAAGTTATGATAAACCTAGATAGCGTATTAAAAAGCAGAGATATTACTTTGCCAACAAAGGTCCATCTAGTCAAAGCTATGGTTTTTCCAGTGGTCATGTATGGATTTGAGAGTTGGACAATAAAGAAGGCTGAGTGCTGAAGAACTGATGCTTTTGAACTGTGGTGATGGAAGAGACTCTGAAGAGTCCCTTGGATAGCAAAGAGATCAAACCAGTCCATCCTAAAGGAAATCAGCCCTAAGTATTCATTGGAAGGACTGATGCTGAAGCCGCAATACTTTTGGCCACCTGATGAGAAGACCTGACTTCTTAGAAAAGACCCTGATGCTGGGAAAGATTGAAGGCAGGAGGAGAAGGGGACGACAGAGGATGAAATGGCTGAATAGCATCACCGACTCAATGCACATGAGTTTGAGCAAGCTCACAGTGATGGTGAAGGACAGGGAAGTCTGGCGTGCTGCAGTCCATGGTTGCAAAGAGTCAGACACAACTAGCAATTGAAAAATAACAACAAAAGAATGATTCTAGGTACTGTGCTATACTGCAGCAGTCCTGCTGACTCTTTGTGACTGCATGGACTGTAGCCCGCCAGACTCCTCTGTCCACGGGAATTTTCAGGCAAGAATATTGGAGTGGGTTGCCATTCCCCTCTCCAAGGAATCTTCCCGACTCAGGGATGGAACCCAGGTTTCCTTTGTCTCTTGCACTGCAGGCAGATTCTTTAGCCGCTAAGCCATTGAACAACTTTCCCTTTAAGAACAGGGTGGGGGTGGATAACAGGGGATGGGATAAGGCTAGCTTCAGGAGTCTAGAAACTTTCCAGTTCTAGTTTCGATAATTGGGAAGGGAAATGGGAAGCCAGTGGGATCTAGAAGGGACCTCAAAGGACTTCCCAGCTCTGTTCATTCCTTTCCTTCTCTCCCTCACTCTGGAGGGGGCTAGGACCCTCAACACTTTCCCCCTCCTCTTTCCTACTAGGGACTATATACCTCATAAGGCAAAAGAGCTGGTGCCCAATAACTACCCTCAAAGGAGGAAAGTATACATAATCTCTTAAAGACATATACAGGAAGAGTTATGTCTGGAGATTAAAATAAAGGAACTTAAACAGAAGTGCTTATCCATTAATTCAGATTTGAACTGCCTTGATTTTTTAAGATTGATCACTGCTAACGTATAACAGAAATACTTATGACCTTAATAACAATGTTAGATTATGTCTATTATCTCTAAAGTCATACATCACTGGAAATATGTACACATTTATACATATATATGTACATATCTAGTCACATACATATTATAGATGTAAGATCAAATTCTATGTAGAGCCCAGCTTTCTCAAGAGATGCTTTTGACATCAATTCTAAAAAAAAACAAATTTGTGACCCAGAAACCTACAACTCTTCAAACACAGAAATGTAAACAGCCACGGTCAACCAAACATCAGCTTGAAGGGAAGTAAGAAGGCATATGGCATTTGTTAATATCCATCCATTTTAATGCCCTTTAAAATGCCCCACACTTACAGAGAGAGCTATGAGAGAAAACCCTTATTTGGTGTTTGTTGAGATGGAGTAGGTTCTGAACAGTTTATTCTGAATTGATGGATGTGAATAAGTATTGGAAAGATACGGAAATATTTCCTCCTGTACAGAGGTGGTTCTGGCAAGAAAAGGCACGTGACACCACCAGCGTACTCTAGGGGGCGCACAGGGGCAGGGGTGCTGCTCCTCCATAACCTGGTTGGCCTCATCTTCTACCCACCCACCCACCAGCCACAAGAGATGGAATGTGCCATTTTTCTACCTTTGCTTTGACACAGGGCAAGCTTTTTAGCCTATTTCTCCACCTTAAACAGCCACTCCCCAACCTTGTTGGCATCAGGGACCGGTTTCATGGAAGACAGTTTTTCGGGTGTGGTGGGGATGGTTTGGGGATGACTCAAGCACATTACATTTGTCTTCTTCATTTTATTACATCAGCTCCACCTCAGATCATCAGGCATTAGATCTCAGAGGCTGGGGACCCCAGCCCTAGAACATTTCTCCCCATCTTTCAATATCCACCTCAATCCAGACCTCTTGGTGACACTGTTTCCTTTTCCCACGACAGAATTCAGTCCCTTCCCTGTGTATCCAACGCACTGTGCACACACCTCTATTACAGAACTCCTAACAATGGACTTTAAAGCACTAACATATTTAATGCAATTAATACTTTAATCTAGGCACCTTGTTATATTTCACTGAGATATAACTGACACATCTCATTGGATTTGTTTTAGGGGTACAACACAATGATCTGATGTATGTATATACTGTGAAATGATCACCATGATTACCACAATAGATCTAGTTAATATCTGGTGCTGCTGCTGCTAAGTCACTTCAGTCATGTCCAACTCTGTGCGACCCCATAGATGGAAGCCCACCAGGCTCCCCCATCCCTGGGATTCTCCAGGCGAGAACACAGTTAATATCTACCACCACATAAAGTTACAATTTTTGTTTTCTTGTGATGAGACTGTTGACTTAACTCTCCTAGCAACTTTCAAACACAGATAACGGTATTGTTAACTATAGTCACTATGCTGTCCATTACATGCAGCACTTACCTAGGACTTGTTTATCTTATAACTGGAAAGAACCTTGCTATTTTATTCTCTGTCTGGCCCCATTCCTGGCAAACCCATGTTGCCTGTTGGTGAATAAATGAATCAATGAATGAACAAGCAGCTTTGAGTAACCGAGGGCCAGTAAACAGTACAAAGAAAGTCTGAGTCAAGAAGTACAAATATACTTGGTCTGTTTCTCACGTCATTTTCATAAACAACCAAAAAATGATCAGAGACATCATTTCATAAGAAAGTGTCAATATCTTCAACCCTGAAGCCAGAGTTGCTTTCTCTCTCTCTCTCTTTTTTTTTTTTTTTTTGGATAAAAAAGACTAAATACAGGTGTGCGGTACTGAAATGATCGTGTTTGACACTCGGGTTACATGCTGGACTTCCCTGGTGGTACAGTGCTTAAGAACCCACCTGCCAATGCAGGGACATGGTTCAATTCATGGTCTGTGAAGATTTCATGGAACAACAAAGCCCACGTGCCTAGAGCCTAGCTCCGCAACAACAGAAGCCATCACAGTGAAAAGCCTGTACCCCACACTAGAGAGTAATCCCTACAGACTGCGACTAGAAGTCTGCATGCACAACAAAGACCCAGTGCAGCCAATCAATAAGAATTTTTAAAAATCTGGCTATGTACAATCAATTTTTAATCATTAAAATAGCTTATTATATTCATAGGACATACCACATCTTCAGGATGCTGATGCTTCCTGCAGTTGACACGAACTGCAATTGAGAGCAACTGTGGAAAATGCTAGTGAAGTTGTTTTGAACTGTTTTATGGGAATATTGTGAACAGCTCCCCAAAGACCATTAGCATGCAGAGTTGTCTAACAGATACTAAGCAATTCTTCCAAAAGAGGGTAATTAGATAGGGTCAAGGGCAGTGTCTCTTGGTAACCAAATAACCTCATTTTCTCAAACAACTGCTCTCCCACAAAGATATGGCCTGAGGCAGCAACAGAATGGCTGGTTCTCAACATTTAAGACTGCTGAGGACTCCGCCTACTCCAGGGGAAACCGCTGTTAGAGAACCTGTTTAAAGGGTTTGCACAAATTCACTGAAAAAGCCACAACATGACATTCAGAGAAGCAGCTGTTTAGGAGCTATAAACCCTCTATCCTTCAACTTGATGACAATGAGGAAAACCTGTTTGTATTGCATTGGCATGTGGTTTTATCTGTTGGAAAACTAAGCTTGGTGCTCTGTGATGACCCCAGAGGGGTGGGACTCGGGGGTGGGGTGGAAGAGCGGTCCAAGATGGATGGGATATATAAGAGGAGGGTGAAAAAGTTGGCTGAAAGCTCAACATTCAGAAAACGAAGATCATGGCATCTGGTCCCANAGGAAAGCTGAGTGCCGAAGAATTGATGCTTTTGAACTGTGGTGTTGGAGAAGACTCTTGAGAGTCCCATGGACTGCAAGGAGATCCAACCAGACCATCCTAAAGGAGATCAGTATTCATTGGAAGGACTGATGCTGAGGCTGAAACTCTAATACTTTGGCCACCTCATGCAAAGAGTTGACTCATTGGAAAAGACTCTGATGCTGGGAGGGATTGGGGGCAGGAGGAAAAGGGGACAACAGAGGATGAGATGGCTGGATGGCATCACGGACTTGATGGACATGAGTCTGAGAGAACTCCGGGAGTTGGTGATCGACAGGGAGACCTGGCGTGGTGTGATTCATGGGGTCGCAAAGAGTCAGACACGACTGAGTGAATGAACTAAATTGATAGCTGATTCATTCTGTTGTATAGCAGAAATTAATACAACACTGTAAATCATTTTTTTAAAGGGTTTTAAAAATGCGAAACTTAATCAAGTTGCCAGTAGAAAGAATCAACCTCCGCCTGCCAGCTCTGCTTTGTCAGGTCCTTCAGTCGAGAAACGTCTCTGAGGAGGTGGCAGGCAGGTCACGGCTATGCACTTCCTGAAGGTGTGACACTGCTTGTTCCCTGTGCTCCTAGTAGGGCAGGCCTTCACCAGCAGCCACGCTGACCACGGTCCTGGGGTCTTGTTCTCTCTCACAGGAGCTGCGGCCCTTTATTCCACCTCACACCCTGCCCAGATCCTCCCACCTTTAGTCTTCCTCTTGCCCCTAGCTAAAAAAAGTAAAAGACAGACACAATTAATAATACCTGAATAAATCAAAACCATAAGGAGGTCCCACTTCACACTGGTGAGAATAGCCATCATTAAAAAGCCTACAAACAACAAATGCTGGAGAGGGTCTGGCAAAAAGGGAACCCTCCAACACTACTGGTGGGAATGTAAACTGATGCAGCCACTATGGAGAACAGTATAGAGGTTCCTCAAAAACAAAAAACAAACAAAAAAATACACCTAGAAATAAAATTACCATTTGATCCAACAATCCCAATCCTGGCCATATATCCATACAAAACTGAAGTTCAAGAAGATACATGCACCCCAATGTTCATAGCAGCATCATTTACAATAGCCAAGACATGGAAACAACCTAAACGTCCATCAACAAATGAATAAAGATGTGGTACACACACATACACACACACACACAGACACACACAGGAATATTACTCAGCCACAAAAAAGAATGCCATAATGCCAACTGCAACAACATGGATGACCTGAAGACTATCACACTAAGTGAGGTTATGTCAAGCAGAGAAAGACAAACGCCATATGGTATCACCTACGTGTAGAGCCTAAAATGTGACACAAATTAACTCATTTATGAGAAGAAACAGACCCACAGACATAGAAACAGACACGTGGCTGCCGAGAGGGAGGGGCTGGAGGAGAGATGGAGGGGGAGTTTGGGATTAGGAGATGCAAACAATTACATGGAGAACAGATAAACAACAAGGTCCTAATGTCAGCACAGAGAACAATATTTAACATCCTGTGATGAAACATAATGAAAAAAAGTAAGAAAAAGAATGTATGTACGTGTACCTGAGACACTTTACTGTACAGAAGTTAAACACCGCAAATCAACTATATTTCAATAAAAACTTTAAAGTAATACCTGTATAACCTCCACTCAGATTTCCTAACTGTGAACACCTTTCTCTCTCCCCATATACATTCAATACAAAACGAATGACCCTCCTGAGTCTTTGATTGTGCTGGACTCTGAGGCCACCTCAGCCCTTGGGACCCAAGGCTATGTCCAGTCTTGGCAGAGTCCTGGCTCAGGAGACTGGACCCCTTGCTTTACACCCTTAGTCAATAGTCATAGTCGCTGCTTTCAGCTCAGTGACCCGGGAGAGCCATGCCACTTTCTTCCAGTCTTTGAGCATCATCACTATTGTCTAAAGTTTCTCATTGCCCCAAAAAACACCTGAACATTTCCAAGAGGACACCAATTTGACTTAACAAATACCATGTACTTTTTAAGTGTATGAACTTGAGCAAATTACTATTCTATCTAAACCTCGACTCATCCTCTCTTAAACGGGGGTACTAATGGTGCCCACCTCAGTGAGCTGTGTTAATGATGAAATAAAGTGCCGATCAGAGTGGCTGGCACACTGTCGCATTCAAGAAGCGTTAGTGATCACTATCATCTTTATTCAAATAGTTTCTTTGACACTGATTTCTTTTCCCATTAGCCAACTCATCAGTGCATTCTTGCCCACCTTTCCATACCTCAGGACAACACACTGTAACCCATCACGACAGAGAGCCACGGGAGTCTGGTGCCCTCCTGAGGCAGGCGTTAGCTGGGTCCCGGCACTTCTCGATAAAGATACAATAGGAGCAAATTCCTGCTTGAGTAAAAAGATAAGGCAATCACATTTTTCTCACTCTTGTGGTCAAGGAGACTGCCCAGACCACACAGCCCACAGAACAGATCCTCATGAGTCAGAGAAGGGGCTGACAGCCCATAATGTGTCTTGCGAAGCTTCCAGAAACCCTTGCACTGGAGCCCATCCTGGCTGAAAGATGCGTGTGGACACGAGAGAGGGCCCTGAGTCAGATCAAACATGGGCAGGAGCAAGTTAATTGGCCAGAAGGAGCCCAGAAAACTGCCGCCATATAAGTGATTTAAGCCACTCCTATAGTGTGTAACTCACTCTGAGTCTACCTGGGTGTTCTTCCACACATACTTTGGTTCTAATAAATGCTCTACCTGCTTCACAATCTCGGTCTCTTTGCTGAATTCTTTTTTCAAAGAAGACAAGGGCCTGCACCCTATGATCGCACCCTATGATCCCCCAAGATCACTCCTTCACTTCCAACTTCACCTCTCATCCATCTCTCCATACACCCAGGTTCCACACACATAAGGTAATTACCATCTCAGAAACACACTGCACACTTACCTTTGAAATTTCAAATTATTAACTTAAATTTGCAATTTGAAATTAAGTTGTTAATTTTAAATTGAAATTTTAAATTGAAAACTATCTGGGTGATACATGCTCAGATGCTCTCTCTCCTTACTATTCAGAATAAAAGATCACCTATTCAGGGCTCACACAGGATTTTCTTCTGTTCTTCTACCATAGTACATACCACAAGTACAGGAATGGTCATTTCTATGTCAGTAAGTCATGCCTCGGTTTACCACTTTCCTAGTAGTCACTGTCGACCTAATTTTTTCCTTCATGATCCATTCTGACTCCTTGATTCCTTTCAGGTAATAGTACTTGATCATGAGAGAACATCAGAACCCCTTGTGAACTATTTCCAAAAGGCACACGTCCTAGGACTTCCCTGTCAGTCCAGTGGTTAAAGATTTGCCCTGCAATGCAGGGAACGTGGGTTCAGTCCCTGGCTGGGGAACTAGGATCCCACACACCGAGGAACAAGTCAAGCCTGAGGGCCCTGCGACTGAGACCATGCACCCTGGAGCCCATGTGCCACACCAGAGAGTCTGTGCAGCAAGACGATAGGTCCCACACGATGCAGCAAGATCCCGAGTGCCACAACTAAGAGCCGGCACAAATAAACTGAAAAATAAAAATGCACACGTCCAGCTTCGATCCTAACAACACACTTGACTGTGAAATCATTCGTAGAGATTTCGTCTGGACTCCTTAAACACATCCTGCTTAGTCAAGGAACACCACTTGAAATCAGACTTAGAAGAAAGTAAATAATGTTCTTCTGTCTAAGCCTCACCTTGGCAAGCCAGTAAGCATCCTCAAATAAATCAGCAAGAGAAGACCTATGAGCTTTGATTTTTTTTTTTCCCCACGAGTCACTAACACGTAACAGGGCATTCTGGCCCACCATGTGGCTTTTCTCCTTGCTGCAGCTCTCCCTGGAATTGCCAGAGAGAAAGATTACATGAGGACGTTAATTCCTCATTTTTCTTGATATTAAACATCTATAAGCTTGAAGTCATAACTGCAAGAATGCAGTGAACAATAATTCACTGTGAGAAATGCAAGTACAGAAATTATTTTAAAATAGTAGCTCCAATCTTGACACGTATGATTTAGGTGTAAGATTATATTTTAAAATATAGCTGCTTTTAAATGAGAGGGAAAGGGTAAAAGGAAAGCTTAGGTCACAGAACACACACTCACACATATATCTATAAATGTCTGTGTCTGTGTACTCATGGCTGTCATGAAGCTAAGTGCAAAGAAAACATCTACTGTGGATGTGCAACAGTTTGTACACATTTTACCCATATGCTAAAGTGAGAACTGGATTCTCGGTTATTCCGAGAAGTTGAATCTTTAAAAGCCTCAGGCCTGTTATCATTTCACAGATATTGGCCATGTCCTTGATGATAAGGGATGAAAGTCTTAGGAAGAGATCTTATACTCTGAAGAAACTGAATCATCTAAATAAAAGTTCATGAAATGATACAGAAAATTAAAGTGGGTTCATAATTAAGATGTTAGTTTATTAGGCTGATTGCAAAACTACATGGCTGTTCCACTTCTACATCAATCACTGACGTAATGAGGGTAATGCATCTCTCTATTCCTTTAATATTCTAGAAAAAAAAACATTTTGCTGTCAGTTTTGGCATCAGTACTTTTTAGTGTAAGTCTATTATCACGTGAAAAACTCAAGCTATAAAGGAAACAAATTATATATGAAGCTAATTATATAAGTGTTTCTATCTGTTACAAGTTGGATTATGTCCCTACCAAATTCATATGTTGAAGTCCTGTCCCTCAACACCTCAGAATATGACCTTATTCGGAGACAGGGTCTTTAGACAGGTAATTAAATTAAAATGAGGTCACTAGGATGGGCCCTAATCCAGTGATTGATGTCCTTATAAAAAGGGGAATTGTGGACAGACACACAACAGAGAGAACACCACGTGAACATGAAGATAGCCACCTACAAGCCAAGGAGACAGGCCAGGAACAACTTCTGCCTTCCTTGCCAACACCTTGATCTCAGATTCTTAGCCTCCAGAACTGTGAGACAATAAATTTCTGTTGTTTAAGCCACCCAGTGTGCAATATTTTGTTATGAGAGCTCCAGCAAAGGAATACATTATCCACGTTCTTTTTCTTTAAAATGAAAAGTTTGCTTGCTCGTTTTGGGTGGAGAGGGTTGCTTAAAAAAAAAAAAAAAAAAAAAAGCGGTTGGCCATTTTCCGATTTTCAGGTACAGCACCTGGGCCAAAGAAATCAACAAATCTTCCCATGGGAGTAAACCTCAAGGGTACATCTACATGAAAAAGACCCCTGAGTCAGAGAAAGCAGCACTTTCCAGGAAAGAGGAACTGGTGAGGTCACAATGCCCAGACACTCAGGATAGAGAGGAAAAACAGTCTAGCTCAAGTGTCCTTGTCAGAAGTCCAGAGTCAAAGCTGTCTCCTGAGATCTCCTATCACCAGATGTCAAGTATAAGAAGGAACGAAAGTTAGTACTTTTCTATGTGTATCAAAGACATAAGGAAATATGAAGGGAGATGTAAATCCCTAAGCCAAATAAACCTCTAAAATTCAGGACTAGCTTACAGGGATGACACAGATGATGAAATAGTAGCAAGGGACCGCCTGAAGAACTTTCTATTTTCTCCCAATTACGAGTCAATAGAAGACTCTATAAAAGTTCTCCCCTCCCCCAGTGAATAATTTTCCTGTTTTTGCCCCCCTCCTTTATCCTCACTAAAATAAGCAGAGGGTGAAAGGAAGCATTGTGATAAGCTCTGGGGCAGGGCTGGGGCAATCAGTTCCTTTTCTCCATCTCAGGTCTTTGCAATAAAGACACACACTTGGTCACGAATGTGGAAAAATGATTAGATGGGAATACGTAATTGTTAAACTATTGCAAATATTTTCAAGACATCAGTCAAACTCTCAAAGAGGATTTCCTTAGTATCTGATAATCATCAGGTATGAAGATTTCAAAACATGTCAATAGAGAACAAAGATGCTGATGATATTTACATCTATGAAAGACAGAACAGGGAAAAGAGAATTATTTCTTGGTTGGACCAGACTTGGATATGATGCCTGTGAAGACCTGAGACATGTGAATCATTAACCTGGAGGGAAGTAACTAACCATTTCAGCATGACTCCTTAAGTTCAGGGTTCAGCAGAAACACACACTTCTTGGAAATCCACTGTTTAATGAAAACCTATTTTCTTAGTCATTCTAATTACTCCATATTAGATTACTTGTACATTCTCAATTAATTTACGGGGCTAGTTTAGCTAGGACTGTGCATGGACTGGTCAAGCAGAAGACGAATAATAATGGAAGAAATTGGGGCATTAAAGGAAAGTATATTATAATTTGAAATGTATCTCAGAGTCTAAAATCTCAGAACATCTGCAGAAATGATTCTGGGTTGTAAACTGATAATTTTAACTCTGTGGGGAAAAGATAGGCAAAGATAAAAAAACTGTGTCAATCCACAAAATTATTTTAATAATGAGGAACCTTAATCATACCTAGTTTACAGGGTAAGTGTTCCAAATAAAACAAACTGAAATTGAGGAAGACTGGTATAGAACCATGCCCTTGTTCCCCTACAAAAAGTATCTTCAAAAAGACTGATGAACCAGTTCCCAAGGAAGCAATGGAGATGCAGACAGAGAACAGAATTGTGGACACAGTGGGGGAAGGAGATGGTGGGATGAATTGAGAGAGTAGCATGGAAACATATACATTGCCATATGTAAAACAGCCAGTGGGAATTTGCTGTATGACGCAGGGAGCTCAATCTGGTGCTCTGTGACTACCTAGAGGAGTGGGATGGGGTAGGAGATGGGAGGGAGGTTCAAGAGGGAGGGAACATATGTATAGCTGTGGCTGATTCATGTTGATGTATGGCAGAAACCAATACCATATTGTACATCAATCATCCTCTAATTCAAAATAAATTTTTTAAAAAGACATGTTAAGGCTAGTGATTTGTTGAAGTGCAAAATCAAACTTTAAAAAAATACTTTCTAAATTACTTACGTCAACTCAAAGAAAAACGTACAACATTCTCAGTAACATAAAGGCATATACCATGGAAAGGACAGCGAACTTTGTTTAAGGCTCAATATTTTTACACTGCCATATTTAAGAAGAGTTCTTAAGAGAACTCAGAACCAATTCTGCCATTCACAAAATCTAAATGAATGCTTAATAAGATATAAAGACATTTACAGGAAATCACAGTGGCTATAAATCTACTGCATTATTATTTATAGTTGTGTTTGTGATGAATACAGCCTAACACGGCAACAAGCCAGTATTTCAGGGCTGAGAGATTTACCCAACCTTAAACATATCAGTCCACACAGGCCTGGAGTCTGTAATCATTATCACAGTTTAATCTGTCTTCTGCAAAACAAAACTAAAAAATAGACTGTGTGTCTCTGTGATTAATCATTCATATTTAAAGCCAATCGGAACGAAGAAAAGGTCTAAAATAGCAGCTCCAAGAACATGGTACTGGAAAGCAATGGAATGTGTTTAGAATACCGTGTTCCGAAAAGCGTCATGCAACCTTCTGTTAAATGTGTGCTTCATTCCATTTTGTCATCCTGATTTGTATCCTGGAAGCCCTTATACGAGACAGGATTACTTCCTGACAATCGCAGCATACACAGGTTGATGAGCAAAATCCGAGATTAGTTGCAAAGCTCTTCCCCTTGAACCTCCTCCCACCCACTCCCTTCAAATAATGATGCTTCTTACAAAGTGCAAGAATACTTGTTGACTTCTAAGGTTCAACTTTCTGCACAAAGGACTCCAGTTGGTACTCTTGTGTGCGTTAGTCACTCAGTTGTGTTCAACTCTTTGTGACCCTATGGACTATAGCCTGCCAGGTTCCTCTACCCATGGAATTCTCCAGGCAAGAATACTGGAGTGGGTAGCCTTTCCCTTCTCCAAGGGATCTTCCCAACCNCTCTTGTGTGCGTTAGTCACTCAGTTGTGTTCAACTCTTTGTGACCCTATGGACTATAGCCTGCCAGGTTCCTCTACCCATGGAATTCTCCAGGCAAGAATACTGGAGTGGGTAGCCTTTCCCTTCTCCAAGGGATCTTCCCAACCCAGGGATTGAACCCAGGTCTCCTGTGTTGCAGGCAGATTCTTTACCATCTGAGCCACCAGGGAAGCCCAGTTGGTACTCTAGGGTGACCTATCAAAATTAGGTGGGAAAAGCTGGTGAGTCTTGGATATATTTGGCAGACTACAGCCGAGAGTTCGGAGGACGGGGTACCCTGAACCCCGAATGAAAGGTGCCAGGCTGAGGGATCATTAAAATAAAGTTAGCTGGCAGTTATCCCCTTACCATTTGGTGTTCATTCTAGGAATACTGCCAGGTACATAAACATAGCCAGGGAGAACATGTCTTTAAGAAAATGAAGAATTATCAAGAGAGGAAGAGAAGAGGTTAGAAGAGAAAAGTAATGGGACTGAAGAAGCAGTTACTAACACTGCCACCCCTCACAAGTTGCTTTTCACTTTGATGACTAGCATTTCCTTGCAGATGTACATAGTTCCTCCTGACCTTGGCAGAATCCAATAATTTATATAGTTAGCCATTCTTGCACAATCTCCTAAAAAGAACAGCACAAATGTTCTATCCTTCAATGCCAGCAGGCCTTGCTGCTTCTACCCTCCTATTTTTCTTCCAGTAAATTAATTTACTTGCTTAGGTACTGATGTAAAAATAAATGACCAGCTCTCCTCTTCTCTCTCCCTCTCTATCTCTGACAACAGAACTCAGATTTTTTTTTTTCCTTTCTTTAGATGAAGTTTGAAGGAAACAGCCAATTTTTATGAAAACTTAATTATCATCATCAACTAGAAATTTATGCTGGGTACAAAATGCAAAGGATTTTAACAACTGTAGCTTTTCCAGGTTTATTATTATAAGAAACAAAGTTCTCTTATTGATGGATCTGTTCACAGCACACAGCCAAAGAGTACAAAGAGTTTATACTATAATCAAAGACAGCCTGGATATATTAATTATCTTAATAATAAATCCAAGATAACCACAGGTTGATATGTTAAATAACTTTTAGGACATGAACACTCTGAGCAAGAATCTCCATTAATTCTAATTACGGTGCCTTTAAGTCATGTTTAACACTTTTCACCCCTTAGTAAATTAAAATTAAAGTGCCTATTCACAAAGCACAGGCCCTAATGAACCAAAAAAAAAAAAAAATTCTAGAAGAGTCTGATGTTAAACCCAGGTGCTGTATACGTGTCTAACTTTACCAAGATTCACAGTAAGAATGATTTATGGGCTAACATCAGCCTCAGTTAAACCTCAAAACC
Organism: Oreotragus oreotragus; assembly: GCA_006410675.1. Lineage (NCBI taxonomy): Eukaryota > Metazoa > Chordata > Mammalia > Artiodactyla > Bovidae > Oreotragus > Oreotragus oreotragus. The sequence goes on along the minus strand of SJYX01008543.1, from coordinate 100,692 downwards.
AATGGCATGATACTGCAGGTGATTCAGAGTTGAGTTCATTTTCAAATTTATCTTTTCAAAAGCTGAGGGGAAAAAATGGACTTTCACAATTCTAAAAAGTGCCTGTTTCTGTGACTTTCGTAGTTGGAAGGAAAAAACAGACACTCTTCCAATCATATTTCTCAGGGACCAGTAAGAGTGACAATCTGCAAAAATGGAGACACCAACTGGGAATATGAGCAACTTTTGAGGAAAGAAGAGAGAAATGACACTTACTGTCTTCTTTTTAAAATCATGATGCTAGGGAAAACTGACAATGCTAGTGACATCCTCATCTTCCTATAAGGAAGAAGTTAAGAGAATACCTTTGGATTCATCCTAAAAAAACTGGTAGGAATCTTTCTCCACGTCTTCTGTGGATGAAAGAAGGAAGCACTTGCAACTGATTTTCATTTTGACCTTTGTTGCAAAGGAGTGTAGCATCATCAATGACTGCACAGATGCAGAATCAGCCGCCTGGATTCCAACCTTACTTGTCATGTGACTGTGGATGAGTTACCTCGCTGGGTCTTATTTGTCTCATTTGTAAAATGGAGCTATAGATAGTACTGTAAATAACCATAACAGTCAACAACCATTCTCATTTCCTCTGCCATGGTCTATTGCTTACTCAGGTTTTAACTAATGTTCTAAATATGGAATAATGTTTATAAGTAAGAATAATAAACTCTTTAATAGTATTTCATAAAGAAGGCCGAGCACCAAAGAATTGATGCTTTCAAAGTATGGTACTGGAGAAGATTCTTGAGAGTCCCTTGGACAGCAAGGAGATCAAACCAGTCAATCCTAATGGAAATCAACCCTGAACATTCATTGGAAGGACTGATGCTGAAGCTGAAACGCCAATCCTTTGGCCACCTGATGCAAGGAGCCAACTCACTGGAAAAGACCCTGATGCTGGGAAAGACTGAAGGCAAAAGGAGAAAGGGGTGGCAGAGGACAAGATGGTTAGATAGCATCACTGACTCTATGGACGCAAATTTGAACAAATCCTGGGCAACAGTGGAGGACAGAGGAGCCCGGTGTGCTGCAGTCCACGGAGGCACAGAGAGTCATGACTTAGTGACTGAACAACAAAACAGTATTAACTAGACAGCAGGTACTGTTCTAAGCAATTTACCAGTTTTTACTCATGTGATCCTTACAACCAAATTTGATGCGGCCACTATTTCCCAGATGAGGATGCTGAGTACACAGAGATGAAGCCACTAGTCCAAGGGCCAGCTAGTAAATAACAGAGGCAGAATCCAGACTTAGACTGGCTGCAGAGCCCAGGCTCTTATCACTATCTTGCTTCTCTCTTTTCTTAAATGAATATCAAAAATTTATTGAAACAAATGTCCAGGTTGGCATAAACTCACTTTTTAAAAGGCTGGTATGGCACTTGTGAAGCAAGAACATCTGTATCCTACAACACTAAACATCTTTCCATCCAAACTTGGAAAATCTGCCACGCAAACACAGTTCCAGTCAGTGGGAAGATGAGACTAGACTGCAGATGCGCCATCCGTTGTAGAAGGAAGATACAAAATACCTTCGCTGTAAATTACAGAAAGTACTTTTTCCAAGCGTATGCTATAAACAGCATATACACAGAGCAAAAACTTACACAGCCCATGGGAAGCCCCACTGATATCAGTCACACACAGCCAACAATCTGTGTGGACCACGACTGTGATGTGAACCTCAGTGAACAGTGACACTCACTGATCAGAACTCAGACCCTTCCCTGAGCTTCAGCATGGAAACCACGTCCTGGGAGAAATGATCTAAGCTTATGAGGGAAAGAGCCTCTCATCCCCATCTTTGGAATATCATGGACTTTAAGTAGGTCGATGATTTTGAAGAACCAGAAGCTGCATTATTTGGTTAGCTTAGTGTGAACTGGTCAACCAACACAATGGTGTTCTGATCTAGAAAAGAAAGTTCTTTTACAGTAGCTGGTATCCTGTTTGTGGACCTAAAGTAGAAACATATCTATAAGCAATCGCTCCTTAAGACTAATGAACCTTCTGAAAGAATTATTTGGTGGTGGTTTAGTCGCTAAGTCGTGTCCGGCTCTTGCAGACAGTAGCCTGCCAGCCTCTTCTGTCCGTAGGGATTCTCTAGGCAAGAATACTTGAGTAGGTTGCCAGTTCCTTCTCCAGGGGATCTTTCCAACCCAGGAATCGAACCCGGGCCTCCTGCATTGCAGGCAGATTCTTTACCAACTGAGCTATGAGGGAAGCTGAAAGAATTATTTAGAGCAACACAAACACATGATGGTCAGAAATATACAACTAAAAGTTTGGGAAAAAGAAGCCATGTTTTTACTTTTCTACTTGTAGCCTTCTTTCCTTCTCATCTTCTAACATATTTCAATATGTTCCAACATATTCCAACCAATAGTTCTAATTTTCCAAGAAATAGCTATAGGCCTGATTACAATGACTAATGGGCCATTTACCACAGAGAGTAACAAAATACTCTGATTGTTCAGATTCTAAATTTATATATATATTTATATATTCTATAATACATATTACATATACATTTATATATGTAATATGTATTATAAAATACAGACTTCCCTGGTGGCTCAGATGGTAAAAGTGTCTGCCTACAATGCAGGAGACCTGGGTTCGATTCCTGGGTTGGGAAGATCCCCTGGAGAAGGAAATGGCAACCCACTCCAGTATTCTTGCCTGGAAAATTCCATGGACAGAGGAGCCTGGTAGACTATAGTCCATGGGGTTGCAAAGAGTCAGACACGACTGAGCGACTTCACTTCTTCATACATTTGTAAGTATATGCCACACAATGACACATATTTATATCACACAATGCACCCTAGATTCACCACAGGTAAACCACGGCTCTGTTATCAAGGACATGGATATTAATACCACAATGAGCTATGAGTGCTCTGTCTATTGTAAGAATGACTGAAATGAAAAATCATCGACAGTACCAAGTGTGGGTGAAACTATGAAACAACAGATACTGTCCTCCACTGCTTGAGTGAGTGCAGATTGCTTCACTCCTTTGGATAAATGTTCTGCAGTATTTACTTGAGCTGCACATATAACCCAGCAGTCTATTCAATGAACAACAACGTATTCACATGTAAGATCACAGGAAGAGACAGGAATGCATGTCACAGCATGGCTCTCAATAACCCCAACTGGAAATGACTCAAAGTCCAGCAACAGTAGGGGAGATAAACCAGTTGTGGCATGTTCACCCAGTGAAATACTGTACAGCAAGGAAAATGAGCCAGTTATTGAAACATACAACATAGATGAATATAACAATGGTAAGGTCGAATGAAAGAATATAGTCAGAAGATAACTCCGTTTATACAAAAATCCACAAAAGAGGCCAAGTGAATTATGGTCTCAGAAGGAGGGACAATGTTTGCTTACCTTTAGCATGAAGGAAGAATTACTGATAGAGGTCAAAGGGGGCATCTTGGGTGCTAGTAATACTGATACCTATTTCTTGACCTGGCAGTTGGTTCACTTTGTGAGATCTCAGACTGAACACTTACAATTTGTGTATTTTTCAGTATATATGTTACATATCAATAAGAATGCTTATTATCTTTTTAATTAAAATTTTTGTTTTGGCTGCACCATTCAGCTTGTGGGATCTTTGTTCTCGAACCAGGGATTGAACCTGGTTCCCCAGCAATGAAAATGCTGAGTACTAACCATGGACTGCCAGGGAATTCCCAAGAATGTTTAAACATTAAAATTTTTAAAGTTAAAAATAAACCTTTTACAGTTATTTTTAAAAACCTTTTAAAATTATATTAAAATTAAAAGTAATATTTTTAAAGAAAAAATGGATCTACTTTCAAGCCCAACTGTCTACAGATGTAGATAACTGTATTAGTTTACAAGGGCTGCCATAACAGAACAACAGAAATGTATTTTCTCAGAGTCTGGAGGCTGGAAGTTCAAGGCCATGGTGCGGGCAGGGTTGTTTGCTGCTGAGATCTCTCTTCTTGGCTTAGGGACACCTACCTCCTCCCTACTGTCCTCTCAATGGCCTATTTCTTGTGCACGCACATTCTTGGGGCGTCTTCTTTATAGGGGCATCAGATTAGGTCCCCACTCTCATGACCTCTGCTGCTGCTGCTGCTAAGTCGCTTCAGTCGTGTCTGACTCTGTATGACCCCACAGACGGCAGCCCACCAGGTTCCCCGGTCCCTGGGATTCTCCAGGCCAGAACACTGGAGTGGGTTGCCATTTCCTTCTCCAATGCATGAAAGTGAAAAGTGAAAATGAAGTCGCTCAGTCGGGTCTGACTCGTAGGAATCCCATGGACTGCAGCCTACCAGGCTCCTCATTCCATGGGATTTTCCAGGCAAAAGTACTGGAGTGGGGTGCCATTGCCTTACTTAACTACCTCTTTACTACTGTAACTGCCAAGTACAGTCACATTGGCAATTAGGGCTTCAACCTATGAACTCTGGGAGGGTTCCCAATTCAATCTATAATAAACTCTCTGACATTCTCAATTTAAAAAAAAAAGAATCCTTTTCTTTATGTAAAATGTTCACATTTTCAACCTCTAAAATATTTAAATCTCATTATCTTTAAGACCACCTCAAAGTACCAGGTGTTTCCCAAGTAGTTTAAGGTCTTCATCATATACAGTTTGTGAAAATGTTTAAATTTAAGGTTTTCAAAATTACATGGAAATTATTTTTAATTCAAGGGCAGGGAAAAAACCTAATTATATTTTAAAATAGAGCCCAGTTTTACTGACAAAACACCATTTTAATACCGATTATACACGAACTCTCGCCACAGACAAGTAATGAATACAGATGCGGGTCACCTGTTTAACAAAACAACTACACACGATAAGAAAGAAACACTGAAAGGGAGTACTTTCAAAAGATTTAATGTAACACATATATATTGTTACCACCTACCCTGAATTTCTGCACATCCTCCAGTGAAACTTTAATCTATTAAATATTTAGTAATGCCAGGGTGACTTATGCATATTTTCAAGTGTTTACAAAATATGAAACTGATTCTAATGGAATAGAGAATAAATTATCCAAGGAAAAATATAGTGTCTGACTCAGCATTCTTGCCAAAGATCCTGATTATCCTTCTGTGACAGGATCAATGGGGCACCTTGGGGTTCATGATTCCTATATAATTATACCCCAAATCTAGGTCACAGCAAGCACCTCATTACACTGAGATTCAAAGAGCTAAACCTTTATTTCAAGGAGACAAACTTTTAGGATAGTCTTTTTTCCAATCTGCTTACATGCTCACATGTGTTTTGGCAATATATATTTAAATACTAAGTCATTGGTAGCTCTCTTTATCGTTTATAACTGTTTCATGCACATAATCTCATATATCACCAAGAACACAATGCAAAAGGAAGTTATCGGAAGGAGAAACAAAGTCCAGTTACTATACGCAGTGTAGCAATCCCTATGGATTAAGTTACCAAACTTCATGAAAGGAGAATTCAGAGTCAAAGGGACAAATGGAAAATGGTGCCCAACAACTGTCTTAAAAAGATATTTTTAGAGTTCAATGAGTCCCAGTTTATTTCTATCACAGTATCTTTGCTCACTAGAAACACTGCAGTTTTTCCTTCCGTGCAATTTTGACCAGCTGCCTGTCATTCCGCAGGGCTTTGCTGCAGCCTCTATTTCCTAAGAAGCTTATTTCTTTCTGCTTCAGATCCTTCAAGTCTTCAGTCTTGAGATGATTACTAAGAGTGTGGATTCTAGCCCTCCAGGGTCAATCTCCCAGTCCCAAAGGCAGAATAAATATGGAGGCTTGAAATGGGAAAGGCCTTGGGTGATTTTCCTTCAAGGGGCTCACCTAAGCCAAGACTGAGGCTCTCCACTCAGACCCAGGACAGCTGAATTCTGCCCACGACAACATCAGGCCAACACAAACCCCTTTAGTGTTTGTGCCCAACACAAGCCCGTCACACCTTGCCCAGCAACTCTGCCACCATCGGAACCTGGCCCCTCATGTAGCTTCATCTTCCTCTTTCTAAATGTCTCTGAGCCACAAAAGTTCCGCTCCTTCTTAACCAGCTCTCTTTTTCTCACTTCCTGCAACCAAAATGTATCCCAGGCTGCAGAGACCAGAACCAAAGATTTTCCAGTTGCCTGGAAAGTTACTGAGGTTACTCAGACTTACCGTTGGTGCCTTTGATGCAGGGAGCGGATGGCCGAACTCGGGTCATCCTTTGTCTGTGTCGGAAAAGTGGAAGGAGGCAGCGACCAGCCAAAAACAAAGTCCCCATGAATGTAACAGGTCACCATGTTTGGGCTGAACAGGTGCTAACTAACTTGGGGGAAAGACAAGGGGAAAGGACCCGAAAAGCAGTGAGGAAATGGTTTCCTTTCCAACAGAGATGGCGCAGCTCTCGTGGTGGCCAATCATTATCTCCAGGAGTGAGATCTCACAGACAAGAGATGATTTATGAGCCTGCTAACTAGAAGCGTGGTCCTTGCGCCAGGAAAGCAGAATCACCCTAGCAAGCTCCTCCCACATTTCCCCTGCCACTGACAAGCATCAGCTTAAGATGCTCAGCTTAAGATGAGACTTTAGCCTCACCTGTAACCTATTGTCCTCAGAGAGCTGGTTGCCTCTGCTCTTTCTCTGGGAATGAAAGTTCTTTCTGTAGCCGAGGACGAGAGTGTTTTGATGTTAGGGATCCTGACACTGCTTAGGGGCAGTCCCAAACTCCTGAGCAAGAATCCACGTGAACTGAGACAAAGGCTTTGTCTCCAAAGGCAGTTTCAATTACGACTCCAGGATACCCTGTGCTCTATTTGACCTCAGTACCCTCGGCCTTTTCAAGAGCAGGGCTCATCTCTTTTCCAAGCCAAGCCCCAGGTGGGAAGAAGGAAACTCCAGCTGGAGGAACACCCTTATCTCAACTCAGAGCAGGCGGTATGGATGCCTGCCACCCCCAACCCCCACCACCACTTTCACTTCCCCAATGAACCCCCCAAACCTGGAATCATTTCTACAGGAGTTCACTCTGCTAGGAAGAAATCCTTTGTAATGAAGGTTGCATTTCTCTTTCCCCAACGTGCTGGGAAATAATGCAATTACAACATACAGTCTCACTTAAAATTTAAATATATTAATTAAGAAGCTCCAATATTTTGGCCACCTGATGTGAAGCACTGACTCATTGGAAAAGACTCTGACACTGAGAAAGACTGAAGGCAAGAGGAGAAGCGGGCGACAAAGGATGAGATGGTTAGATAGCATCACAGACTCAATGGATATGGGTTTGAGCCAACTCTGAGAGATTATGAAGGACAAGGCAGCCTGGTGTGGTGCAGTTCGTGGGGTCACAAAGAGTCAGACATGACTTAATGATGAACAACGAATGCCTGTGACATTCAATGGAACAACATCACTTCAATTAAAAGTAAGTACCATAAGACTATGTAAGCCACAGGGAGACACTGTTAAAACCACCTCTGAAAAAAACAAAACTGAATTCATCTTCATACACTTCTTCAAACTGTGAATTAAAAAGCTCCTTTACCTGACGAACGAAGCTATTTGAGGTAGTGTCAGAAGAAGTGCTCCCATCGGATCCTTTAAATCTGTTTTTCCTTCTGGCTCCTTTTCCATATGACTACAAAAAAGAAAACCAAAAGACAAATGAGATTATTATTAGACCCTCCTCACACAGGAATCTAGACCTAGTTCCAGAAAAGGTTCTAGATCAAGACAAAGAATAAATTGCCATCACATGAGCATGATTAAAAAGTTATTGGAGACCAAACATATTCCACTTACATGTGGAATCTAAAATATGACACAAATGAACATATCTATGAAACAGACGCACAGAGAGAACAGACTTGCGGCTGCCCAGGGAGGCAGGTTGGGGAGAGAATGGAGTGAGAGTCTGGGGTTAGCAGATGCAAACTCATATATCGGATGGATAAACGACAAGGTCCTACTGCACAGCACAGGGAACTATATTCAACATCCTCTATTCAACACAATAGAAGATGAAAAAGAATGTATATATGTACGTAACTAAATCACTTTGCTGTATAGCAGAAACTAACACAATATTGTAAGTCAACTATACTTCAACAAAGTAACATTTTTTAAAAGTGATTGGTGGAATCACAAATATTTATTTCAAATCAGTGACTTTATAGGGAGGAGAGGGTTCTAGAGAAAGCATTTCATAGTTGGTGAATTTGGCTTCCCTGATGGCTCAGTGGTAAAGAATCTGCCTGCCAATGCAGGAGATGCAAGTTCAGTCCCTGGGTTGACAAGATATTCTAGAGAAAGAAATGGCAACCCACTCCAGTATTCTTCCCCGAGAAAGCCCATGGACAGAGGAGCCTGGCTGGCTGCAAGTCCATGGCGTCACAAAAGAGTTGGTCATGACTTAGTGGCTAAACAACAACTGCTGAATTAAAATAATTTAAGCTCTGTTAGCATCTCTCTGGTCAAGAGGCAGAGGCCACTAAAGATAACGCATTAAAAAACATAAACATGTACGTGTAGGAGGGACTGGGGCAAAATTACTGTGAGAGGAAAGCGACTTGTCAAAACCCTTCAGAGATGAACGCAGCTGTTGCTGGTCAGTCACTCAGCTATGTCTGACTGCGACCCCACGGGCTGCAGCGCGCCAGGCTCCTCTGCCCTCCACCATCTCCCAGAGCTTGCTCAAACTCATGTCCATAGAGTCGATCATGCCATCCAACCAACTCGTCCTTTTCGCCCCCTTCTCCTATCCTCAATCTTTCCCAGCATCGGGGTCTTTTCCAATGAGTCAGCTCTTCACATCAGGTGGCCAAATTATTGGAGCTTCAGCTTCGGGATCAGTCCTTCCAATGAATATTCAGGGTTGATTTCCATTAGGATTGACTGGTTTGATCTCCTTGCTGTCCAAGGGACTCTCAAGAGTCTTCTCCAGCACCATGGTTTGAAAGCATAATGAAATACTGTTTCCCAGCAGTGCTGAACAGCCCCTTTTCAGTTCTTTTCATGTTTTAATTTGTAATTCCACAGATATTCCTATACTGGTGTGGTCCTTGCACATGGTGGCTCAGGAACCTTTACAATACAAATTCTGACTACCTTTACATATAGATGGATTAGTATAGATTGATCAATCTAGATGAAATATGAATGAAGCACAATGTCAATTCTTCATAGTGTATGGATTTAGAGATTGGTTTTGGGGGATGTTGAAAGACCTATGGAAGTGGTAGTGAATTACACGGAATTAAAACATTTTGTACAATTTTTCTGGCCCATTGTTGTAATGTTTGAATATGATGTGAAAAGCTTGTTCTTTTGTTAACAGGAATAGAAAAGAGTTTTATTTGAGCCACTGAAAACTACAGCCTGAAAGACAGCTTCTCAGATAGCTCTGAGGAACTGTTCTGGAAAAGCATTATTTTCACCAGTTTATTTTTTTTTAATTTTATCGAAATATAGTTGATTTACAATGCTGTGTTACTTTCTGCTGTACAGCAAAGTGACTCAGTTATATGTGTGTGTGTATATATACACACACACATATATATATTATTTTTTATATTCTTTTCTGTGATGGTTTATCACAGTATATTGAAGATGGTTCCCTGTGCTATATAGTAGGACCTTGTTGTTCATCTCAAAAGCCTGCTTTTTAATCACTCAATTATTCTGCTGAGAAGGCAAGAAAAATAAATTTTACAGAATTGTAATAATAAGTAGTAGTGGTAGGCATTTAAGAACAGGATGGTAAAGGTAAGACAGTTTGTCTCAGTAGTAGGATAAAGCCAAGCACAAACAGCTACAAATGAACTTTTTTTTTTTTTTTTTTAACTGTATCTACAGCTTACTCTCAGAGCACTAAAAATAAACTATACATTCATCTATGGCTAATTCTAGACAGGAAGAAAGGTACTGAGAAAATCACAGATTAAAATATAAGTAAAAAATAGCTCAACACTGAGCTTTACAGGTAAAGATACACAGGCAGGGATCCTGGTATAGCAGACCTTAAGCAAGTTTCTTAACCTCTCTAAACCTCAGTCTTCTCATCCTTAAAATAGTAAGACTTACCTTCCTGGTGGTTTTAGGTATTAAATGAAGGAATGTATTTATAACATTTACTGTAAGACCTAGCACATGATAAGGGCTCAAAATAATATTATAAAATGTGACACCCGCATTAGGGTGACAAGGGTGGAGAAAAATTGGGCTAAAATGTATTATGTGTTTAGAAGGCCCACAGAGACTTCATTGGATGATCAGAATTAACAAAATTTGCTTTTTTAAAGTCAACATGTTCGGGTTTTGAAAATGCTACTTTTGTTATATTTTACACATTCATATGGTTTTCATTAAAATGGAAATATAAACCATAATATACATAGCACTTAGGCAAGCTGAAATCTCTTACAAACATTTGTGTTATGAGTAATTTAGATGAATTTGCAATCAGTGAGAGGGGTGGTATAATTTTAAAGCAAAAATTTGCCTTAAATATGTTTGTTCTCTTCCAAGTACTGAAGGGATTTATATAATACAAATGTGTTTCCATGGCATTTAATTAACTCTCGACTTCATAAAAGGAAAGACAATCTAGGCTGGGCTTTCATAATACAAGGTTCTCTTCACGTAACAGCATATTCTTCTTACTTTTGTAAACATTATGCAGTAAACTGTTGAAAAATAACATTCTTTCAGCAATGTTCTTCCTTTTCCAACTATTATGGAAAGGTTCGCACAGAAGTGTCTTCCAAGGCCTAGCAACGTTAAAGTTTGAAAGTATCCTTAAAATTAAAAAATAACTTTTTTATATTATTCCATGTGGTAAAATACTTATTACCTTGAAAGCAGTTTTAAAGCCTAACATATTTCCTTGAGGGAAGGTGAGGGCAGGCCTATGTTAAATTTACTATGTAGCTTCATTTGGAGTATAAATTATCTTTGAGAATAAAAACAAAATATTCTATCATCCCAAATGCTGTTTGTGTCCCAACAGCATTGTTTGGACATGGGTGGAAAAAGCTTCTTTGAAGTCATACCATTATCATTTATTTTGGATTTTTAATGATAGATATGTTTTTACTATTCAGCTGCTTTGGAGTATAAGCTTTTTCATGGCTGCTGACACTGCCCAGCAGGCACTGTGAGAACCACACAATATTTAAGACAGCCAGTCCCAGGGGAGGCTGCTGTTCTCTGCAAAAAAAATGAAACACATTTAAAAAGTCATTTTAATTTTTCCTGGCCCCTGGGGACACTGTTCATAAACATTATTTCAGGTGCACTTAGCTACAAATGCCATGTATCTAAGTTTCAACTGTACTAAGATACAGCTGATACACTTAAAAAAAAAAAAAAAGATAGCATACTGAATTGCACACAAACTGGGGATAATTTATTTTTATTTTTTTGGCCACATGACATGTGAGACCTGAGTTCCCTGGTTAGGGATCGAATCCATGTCCTCTGCCTTAGAAGTGTGGAGTCTTCACCACACGGATCACCAGGGAAGTCCCCTGGTGACAGCATTGAGAAAAAATATCTTTTCCTTCAATCACTTAAATGTATGAGGGATGATTTATTCAAAGTGTTTCTGCTTAACAGCGTTAAAGCAAGTTCTTATTCATTATATATGTTTACTAAAAGTCAAAATAGATATGCTTAATTATACTTCTATTTACTAATTTCAGCAGTACTTACTCTCTTATAATCTCCTTTTTTTTAAAAAAAAATGTAACTGTTGAATGATGCTTTAATAATGAGTTATTTCCTATAACAATATCCAGGATCAAGAAGAAAATAATTAAAGCAACTTTTGCAAAGCTAATAGTCCATCTTTACATGCTTTTAAAAAGGTTAGTGAAAATTAATACTACCATTCCCAAATGAAGCCACATTAAGTTCCATACATATTTAAAATTGAGTCTAACTTACTAAAATGTCGTCTGTATAAGTTATTCAAAATTCTGGAAAGTGAGGATCAGAGTGTTTCAAATGAAGGAATTAAAAAAAAAAAGTGAAGGCCAACCCTCACTCAAATGGTAAAAGACAGGAAAAAATAAGTATTCAAATATGTAGCTGCCTAAACTTGGAAAAGAAGTATAGTTTTCTTAACTGGCTACTTCAAATGCAGCTACTTTTATGAGCAATGGGGTTTCTAAAATTTTTTTTAGCAACACTAAGTATCTAAACATCTGCTATTAAATATATGAAATGATTAATAGAGTTTCAGGATGTAAAGGAAGAGAACACGGCCAGGCTGTCAAGAGTGCCAAGTGTAACCCATAATACTCTCTAGGATACACGTAGACCCCTACATCCCTACAGTCTAAAAGTCACTAATGTCCACTCATTGCCTCTTATTAATACTTATATTAGCTTAATAAGGAGAAGGAAATGGCAACCCACTTCAGTATTCTTGCCTGGGAAATCCCATGGACAGAGGAGCCTGGCGGNAAGTGTAACCCATAATACTCTCTAGGATACACGTAGACCCCTACATCCCTACAGTCTAAAAGTCACTAATGTCCACTCATTGCCTCTTATTAATACTTATATTAGCTTAATAAGGAGAAGGAAATGGCAACCCACTTCAGTATTCTTGCCTGGGAAATCCCATGGACAGAGGAGCCTGGCGGGCTACAGTCCATGGGGTCACAAAGAGTTAGACACCACAGAGCATGCACATAGCTTAATAAAACCGGTGACATCAACCACAGCAAATAGGAAAAAAAGAAAACTGTGTACAACATCACTCATTATTACAGAAATGCAGATCAAAACTACAATAATGTATCCCCTCACACTGGTCAGAATGGCCATCAACGAAAAGTCCACAAACAATAAACGGAGAGGGTGTGGAGCAAAGGGGACCCCCCGACACTGTTGGTGGGAATGTATGTTGATACAGCCACTATGGAGAACAGTATGAAGGTTCCTTAAAAAATTAAAACTAGAACTACCATACGACCCAGCAGTCCCGTTTCTAGGAACATACCCTGAAAAAGACCCACTATTTTAAAAAGACACATGCACCTCAATGTTCATTGCAGAACAATTTACAACAGCCAGAACATGGAAGCAAACTAAATGTCCACGGACAGATCAATGGATAAAGAGGAAGATGTGGCACATAGATACAATGGACTACTATACAGACATAAAAAGGAATGAAACTGGGTCAACTGTAGGAATGTGGATGGATCAAGAGTCTGTCATACAGAGTGATATAAGTTAGAAAGAGAAAAAAAATCATATTAAACATATATAGAGAATCTAGAAAATGGTACACATGAATCTGTTTGCAGGCAGGAACAGAGACATGGCAGTGGGGGGCAAAGAAGGGATGAACTGGGAGATTGGGATTGATATATGTACACTGTTGTTGTTTTAGTCGCTAAATTGTGTCTGATTCTTTTGCAACCCTCTGGACTGCAGACTGCCAGGCTCCTCTGTCCATAGGATTTCCCAGGCAAGAACACTGGAGAGGGTTGCCATTTCCTTCTCCAAGGGATCTTCCCAACCCAGGGATGGAACCCGCATCTCCTGCTTGGAAGATGATTCTTTACCACTGAGCCACCTGGGAAACCCCCATATATACTCTGTAAAATAGATAGCTAGTGGGAAGTTGCTGTGTAACACAGGAAGCTCAGCTTGGTGCTCTGTGACAACCTAGAGGGGTGGAATAGGGGGAGGTGGGAATTGATCTATGTATATATATAGCTGATTCACTTTGCTCTTCAGAAGAAATGAACACAATATTGTAAAGCAACTATACCCCAATACATAAATTAAAAAATAAATTACCTCTCCTAAAACAGTAGACAAGTAACATTTCAGAAACCAGAAAAATTTTTAAGAAATTTTTAACAAATATATGAATAACATTAAAAAGATATCCACCATTCACCAAGATTATGTTAAGATCATCTTCATCTGAAAGACTGTTTTCTTTCATACTAAATAACTTTTAAAGTCGGACTGCAGTCTTAAACTCAGCAAATGGTCACATGTCCACAGGTCATTGAAACCTAATCTCTGTATGATTGGAAGCAGACAGTAGTTAATTACTGCAGACACCAGTTAACTAGAGACTTCAGCCCAGTTTTGCACACAACGTTGGCTTGGTGGCCCCTGGGAATAGTTTTGAAGATGTCAGCTTCTCTGGTTGATGAATAAGGTAACAGTTCTCCTCCCTATGAACCGCTCCCTGTGAGCATGATGCTGATACCTGAAATTAGTTTCCAGCCCTCTTGATCAGCATTCACTGATATTTATCCCTTCCAAATGCAAACTTTTCTCATCTTAGGGTCTGAAGCAAAGGCAACCAAAACTCCACGGAGAGGACTCAGACAGTTAATATCCTCATTTACCATCAGTTTTGGGTGAATGAGGCTATCAGATCCTTTACTAGGAGAGAGTTCAGTTCAGTTCAGTTCAATCGCTCAGTCGTGTCTGACTCTTTGCGACCCCATGAATCACAGCACACCAGGCCTCCCTGTCTATCACCATCTCCCGGAGTTCACTCAGACTCACGTCCATCGAGTCCGTGATGCCATCCAGCCATCTCATCCTCGGTCGTCCCCTTCTCCTCCCGCCCCCAATCCCTCCCAGCATCAGAGTCTTTTCCAATGAGTCAACTCTTCGCATGAGGTGGCCAAAGTACTGGAGTTTCAGCTTTAGCATCATTCCTTCCAAAGAAATCCCAGGGCTGATCTCCTTCAGAATGGACTGGTTGGATCTCCTTGCAGTCCAAGGGACTCTCAAGAGTCTTCTCCAACACCACAGTTCAAAAGCATCGATTCTTCAGCGCTCAGCTTTCTTCACAGTCCAACTTTCACATCCATACATGACCACAGGAAAAACCATAGCCTTGACTAGGCGGACCTTAGTCGGCAAAGCAATGTCTCTGCTTTTGAATATACTATCCAGGTTGGTCATAACTTTTCTTCCAAGGAGTAAGCGTCTTTTAATTTCATGGCTGCAGTCACCATCTGCAGCGATTTTGGAGCCCCCCAAAATAAGACAATGAGATATCTCCTCCCTAGAAAAGGGAACAGAGCAAGTTCTCCATATGCATTGGTTTACACAAAAGCAGAAAGGAATCAAGAAACAGAATAAATAGAGCTCTTCAGGTAGAGAAGGGAGAGGAGGCAAGGCCAGGGCGGGAGATGGTCAAGGGCCAAGCTTGCCTTCTTCATGGTTTACCTCCAACCATGTTTGGAAAGAACTATTAAGACAGTCCCAGTCACTTAAGTGGTGTCATAATTAACCTGAACTCCGTGTCATTTCGAAAGTCCATGTTGTGCCATAAACTCTTGGCAGGACCGAGACAAGTCCCCACAGTCACAAAATTTAGGAGGGCTAATTCTCTACACACACAGGATTAACATATTTTGCTCAGCTTCTCTCTCTTTTTATTTGAGTATAATTGCTTTACAGTGTTAAGTTTCTACTGTACAGCAAAAGAAATTGGCGATATGTATACTTATGTCCACTCATTTTTGGATTTCTTTCCCATTTAGGCCACCACAGAGCACTGAAGTAGAGTTCCCTGTGCTATACAGTAGGTTCTCATTAATGATCTATTTTATGCATAGTATCAATAATGTGTAGATGTCAATTCCAATCTCCCAATTCATCCCACACTCAGCTTTGCTTAAAAGGACCAAGGCAAAAGACCATATACTTCAATGCAACCAAATAGAGCAACAGGTAAATGAATTCTTTACATAAAAGGAAAATAAAATAGAATAGGAACATAAAACCACAAAACAAACTAAACCTCCAGTCACTCAGACAGTCAGATATTATGTTTTGAGGTTTAAAATGCACTCAGAAATCCTGATGAGCAGGTTTGTAAATTTTGCCCAGGCAATGTCAGAACAAAATCCTATCAGAGAGGCAAGTGATGGAGGCTGGGGGCAAAGGTTAGACAAGCAAGGTTAGAGGGGCAAGACATGGAAGCCCAGGACCCAAGTCCATTATGCGAAGAGGCTGCAAAGGCTGAACTGAACCTCAGACCCCAAAATCTCTGGAAACTGGTACTGACCTGGGGGAAGAGCTGCTGCTCTTTTTAGATAAAGCACCTTGCTGCACGATTCAGGATGTTGCCCTGACCAGGCTGTATTAGACAATGTGCTTGAGAAGCATCTGGCAAACTCGGATGGGGTGGAGCCAGCTGGGTTTCGTTGCCAGGAGCAAAACAAACAGGCCCTCTGCTTACTGTGCGTTCACCTCCAGGTGCAATTGGAGGTCCTGGTTACCAGCTCTTTGAGGCCTAAGTGCTGAGATCCTGCTCTTGCTTTACCCGTTTCCTCCTCTGCTGCATCCTGGTCGCAGTTCCTTTCAAACTGAGTGTGCATCCACCCAGCCTCCATCCAGATCTGTTCAACTCCCCGGAGAATTCCCAGTGCTGTGCTTTTAGACTAATGCTGTCCAATAGAAATAAAAGTCACCTACGTAATAGGAATTTTCTAGTAGCTCTATTAAAATGGTAAAAGGCAACAGAGCAAGTGAATTGTAATAATGTATCTGGCTAAATGTATCAAAGGGCATCCGAAGGCAATGGCAACCCACTCCAGTACTCTTGCCTGGAGAATCCCATGGATGGAGGAGCCTGGTAGGCTGCAGTCCATGGGGTCGCGAAGAGTCGGACACAACTGAGAAACTTCAC
Organism: Oreotragus oreotragus; assembly: GCA_006410675.1. Classification (NCBI taxonomy): domain Eukaryota; kingdom Metazoa; phylum Chordata; class Mammalia; order Artiodactyla; family Bovidae; genus Oreotragus; species Oreotragus oreotragus. Next base: position 83,970 of record SJYX01008543.1, on the reverse strand, counting down.
TTTCACTTTTCACTTTCATGCACTGGAGAAGGAAATTGCAACCCACTCCAGTATTCTTGCCTGGAGAATCCCAGGGATGGGGGAGCCTGGTGGGCTGCCATCTCTGGGGTCATGCAGAGTTGGACACAACTGAAGCGACTCAGCAGCAGCAGCAGCAGCAGTAGCAGCAGGGAGACTTGGGTTCAAAAGATCCCCTGGAAGAGGAAATGCAACCCACTCCAGTATTCTTGCCTGCAGAATCCCCATGGACAGAGGAGCCTGGTGGGCTGCAGTCCATGGGGTCGCAAAGAGTCAGCCACGACTGAGCAACCTTCACTTTCATGTCCCTGTGATCATACTTTTGATACATTGTGCTGTGCTGTGCTTAGTCACTCAATCATGTCCAACTCTTTGTGACCCTGTGGACTGTAAAGTCCATGGAATTCTCCAGGCCAGAATACTGGAGTGGGTAGCTGTTCCCTTCTCAAGGGGATCTTCTCAACCCCAGTATCAAACCCAAGTCTCCCACATTGCAGGTGGATTCTTTACCAACTGACCCACCAGGGAAGCCCAAGAATACTGGAATGGGTAGCCTATTCCTTCTCCAGAGGATATTCCAGAACCAGAATCAAACAGGGGTCTCCTGCAAAATACAGGTCTCCTGCTAAATACAGTTCTCCTCTGAACCTCTGAAAGAAATTGACTTTCAGTGAGATAATATCCTTGATATTTCTTCATCTGTATATATATTTTTATTTTTAATTCATTTTTAATTGGAAGATGGCTTCCCCAATGGCACAGAGGTAAAGAATCCACCTGCAATGCAGAAGGCATGGGTTCCATCCCTGGGTCTGGAAGATCCCCTAGAGAAGGAAATGGCAACTTGCTTCAGTATTCCCACCTGGAAAATTCCACGGACAGAGGAGCTTGGCAGGCTACAGTCCATGGAGTCACAAAAGAGTCTGACATAACTAAGTGGCTGAGTACACACACAATTGGAGGATAATTGCTTTACAACGTTGTGCTGGTTTCTGCCATACAATGTGAATCAGCCATAAGTATATATGTGTGTGCATGCTAAGTTGCTTCAGTTGTGTCTTAGTCTTTGTGACACTATGCAGCGTAGCAGGCCAGGCTCCTCTGTCCATGGGATTTCCCAGGCAAGAATACTGGAGTGAGTTGCCATGCCCTCCTCCTCTAAGTATACCTAAATACATATATACATATATATATATATATAGCATGTATATTTTGTATTTTTAAGTTATTTGCATTTTTAGTTGATTTGTACCTGCCTACTTATTTGATCTATATTTTGATGTCTTTTAAAATGTGTATTTTACATGTACAGCATATCTCAGTTCAAACCAGTCACATCTCAAGTGCTCAGAAGTCACATGTGACTAGTGGCTACTGTGGTGGACGGCACAGATTTGGAGCTTTGGAGGGACAGCGTTTGGTCAGCAACTTGACTTTGGAGGCAGACTGTGTCCAAGTTTGCACTGAGATTGTTCAACAGGTTACCTTAAAAGGGATGTGATGTGCTTAAATCTGAACTCTCAAGAATTTGTAGTTAGATTGTCACTTGCTTCTCATGTAAGAAATAGACCTATTTTGTTTATGACCATCTCCTAGGGTTAGAGAGTAGGAGGGTGCCCCCTCCCTCAGCAGGATTTCTGACAGGAAGAAAGATCTTTTGCTTTGTTCATATAGAACGTGCAGTATAACCCAGAGGTGAAAGAGAAAGGATTCTTCAGACCAATGACTGCTGAGAGAGATATTTCACAAACAAAAACTCCATTTCTTGGGGGAATTACGGTGACTCAGTGTCGCAAAACAGAGGGAAGCTCCAGAGACAGTCTTTTTTCCCCAGGTGGTATATTGCTGGCCTAGCCTGCCTGGAGACATGGAAGAGATGCCTTCCCAAGTTTTCACAGCGCTGTGATGACATGATTTATTAGATATCAAATAAACAAGGCAATGTTTTCCTCAGATAATGGCTGTGATATGAACACAGTTCAGGGGAAAATGCTCTCATTTTTGGAAGACAGAGCAAGGAGAAGGATGCTGATGCAGCTGAATGTTTATGCCTCTTACCTGCCTCTGTTATCCATTCCTCCCTGCCTCTCTCATTCAATCACTTGTAATTCCTATGGACTGGGTCTCTGGACTGTGTCCATCCGTAGTCCTGTCCTATCTATTATCTTTTCTCTATTTTCAGTTTAGACCTCATTACTTCTTGTCTATCTCCCTTCCAGCAGCTCCACCTCTGGACTCCTGAGACTCCCAGCTCCCTTACAGCATGCTCCCAGGTGAATCTTCTCCATGAGCTGTTACACTGCTCCTTCCCTCAACCCCTTCCAAGGCTTTTTGTTGTTCATTACATTCCAGGTTCCAAAGCCTTCAAGATGTGGCCTCAGTTGCCTTGTCAGACTTCTGTTTGACTAAGCTCCAATCTGTACCTATCCCCACTTTTCAAACTAGGGATTACAAATGTATCAGACTTGTAACTGCTGTTACTTGGCAGTCAGAATAGCTCCCTGAAGAGCTCTGGAGCATCTCTCTGATAATCTGCAGAAATCTGACCCAGACTTCAGATCCCTTCTCAAATGCTACCTCTTCCATGAAGTCCTTACAGATTACTCCAAATAGAGTATCTGTGATCTTTTCCTTAGGAACCATCTAAGAGTCAGTATTTCTCTTAGAGACCCATGCCACACAATAGTCATCCATTCATCACCCTTGCAGCTACTGGAATGTACATTCTATGAAGGTAGAAAGTGTGTCTTCTCCTTTCTGAATCATTTCCATGTTTGCAGCAACATCACAAATACTTGTTGCCTTATGTTTAACTACATAAATCACTAAGTAAATTAGTGTCTCTTATCTGAATGCAGTCATGCTTTCTATTTTGCCCTAACTTTGATCTCCAGGAATTCAGGAACTCTATTTTTATCATAAGAATAAAAACTAGAAAAAAAAAAAAAAAAAACCCTGAAGGAAGATCAAAGAGAAAAGAGGATCTAAAAGTCCTTTTCTCTAACAATATTTAAGACCTTCATCCTAAAAAAAAAAAAAAAAGGAAGTCCCTGAGTACATTTCTTGCTCTCGTCTAACCTAGTGAGTATCTAGATAAAATCAGGAGCCTAGAACAAACGTGACAGGTGTTGGTAAAAATTCAGGCCCACTGGCAGAGGCCAGATGGAAATGTAGGTTGTTAGTTACATATCCCCACTCAGTTCTGGCAGACTAACAGCCCAAGGCTGACTAAAATCTAGCTGTCTTACCTCTAGGAAAGAATGAATTCCTCTACAAAAGACGTGGATTTCTGATTAAACAAATGATTGGTTTCTACATTTTTTTCCTGCATTTCAAATCAAAATGAATGGTGTGTTTTAATCTGCACTTTTAATTCCCAGTGATAAAGAAAGTTCAACAAAGCTCCATGGAACTACCATTATTAACAGTATTAAAATAGCTAAAGCAGTCAGTTTCTGTCACCTATGAAAACAAGCAGCCAAACATTTTATTACTGTGGCCCACTCCTGCCGTCTTTACTACAGTAAATAAGACTAAGGCATTCTCTCCAGCATATACAAATATAAAGTACACAAATTATGTACTTGGAAATTTGACATAAATATAAAACTATAGAATCTTCCCACAATTTACGATCTAGCAAGCGGAGGTTTGAAATCAACAAGCCAGCATCACTAAGTGGAGACATTCTCCAAAGTGATGCTTGAAATGAAACCCTAACCTCTTTGCCAAGCAGCCCACAGTTAGGAGTCTTAAAATATTTCCCTGCTAAGAGAAAAGTTGAGAGACTCCTTACCGCTGAGAACTGGAGGTGTCTGTAATCCAAACTGTACCTGCCAAAGCCTTACGTAAAAGCCACCTTATCACTGTCCAGTGCCTACAACTGACATCTCCTATTTCACAACCAGCAGCAACCCGGAATTTCCCCAGAAACCGCTAATGCTCGTCAGAAGGTGGCCTCGGAGCTCTCTGAGGTGGCTAACATTTCAAGGCCAAGGGGAAAATAAAAACTTTCGCGTCCCCAACTCGCTCTCTTCTGCAGGGAGCGAGGGGTCCAGGCAAACCTGGCCAGTGGCAGGAGGGGAGCCGAGCTGTCCCCGCAGTGCAACGCCCGGGTGCCCAGGGGGGTCGCAGCAGCTTGTGGGGAGGCAGGGGCAGAGCGCCCCCTCCCGCGCCCCGCTGCCCGCTCCCAGCCCATCACACGCCCCCTACTCCCACCCCGGCTCGGAGCTGGTCTAAAAGGGTCGGCGTCGCAGCAGAGTTGTAGAACGCCCCGCACCCCCCACCCCCGACTCACGATCTTGAGCAGGTCCAGTCCGCCCGCCTGGTTCATGGCTGTCCATGCGCCTCTCCCGGGAAAGGGCGAGGAGGGCTGGCCTCGGGGGCAGCCTCTGAGGACCTGGAGGTCTCCCCCCGCCCCTTCCCACTGGCTTTGGGGAAGCAGAGGAAAATGGAAGCCGGGGAAGAGCCGGGGTGGCGGGGGAGAGAGGGAAGGCGGAGAGGAGCTGGGGGCGCCGGCGCCCGGAGAGGGAGAAGTGGGTGGCAAAGCGCGAGGGAAGGAGGCGGCGGCGGCGGGGAAGACCCAGGCCGGAGCGGATGGCCGGGCGAGGAATCCCGGCAGAGCAGGCGGCGGGCGGGATGGAGCCCCGGCGCCCGGGCGGCTCACAAAGGAAGGGGAGGGCGCGGCGCTCTCGCTACCTGTGCGGCCGCTCCGAGCGCCCCCGCGGGAGCCGCGTTCTCCAGCATTTCCATCTGGATCTCCTGCGCCACCGCCGCCGCCGCTGTGGGAGGCGACTTGGACATGTCGCTCTGGACCATTGGCGAAAAGTCGGCCGGGGGCCAGCAGCCAGGCCCCCCCGCCCCACACCCCCCGGCGGTGGGTGCCCTCCTCCTTTCCCCGCCTGCCCGCTCCGGGGGCCGCCCGGGGGCTCGAGGCGCTCAGGGTGTGGGGCGCGGCCGGGCCAGGCTGAAACGCCAGGCGCGGGGGAGCCGGGCGGCGGGGGCGCTGGCAGGGCGAGCGCCGAGCGGGCACGGGAGCCGCCGGCGCCGGGGCAGGTCCTCGCCGAGGGGGAGGGCGCTCCGGCCGCGCGAGCCCAGGGGGAGGCGCGTCGGCCGGCGAGAGTGACAGGCCACCGAAACACCCAAAAGTTCCCCGCGGGAGGCGCGGGCCGCCGGGGCCCCGGGCGCAGCCGCCGCGCGTCGCCGTGGCACGCGCGCTGGAAAGTTTTCAAAGCCGCGAAAGCCAGGCCTCGCGCCCGGGGGCTTCCTTCCCCCGGCTGCCCAGTTCTACTCCCTCCGCTCCCCGCGGGCGGGAACAGGTCGCTGCTGCGGGGAACCCGCGAGGCTCCGCGCCAACCCTGCGCTCCTGAAATCTCTCGAGGCCTCGAGCAGCCCCGCAGAGCAAGTAGCAAGTGCCTCCCAAGGACCTCCCATCCCACCGGCCGTGGAAATCACTGGACGACGGCAGGAGCGAGGAGCCGGACCAGACGTGGGGCTGATGGCTGTGAACTGAGGATTGCGGTCCCCCACCCGAATCTGCAGCTGGCCTGGACTGCCGGGTCCAAATAGACCACTTCCACGTCCGAAGGTTTTTCCTTTACGACTCCGGTTTGTCTTCACCTTTGCAAACCGCTTCTTGACTTTTCGGTAGAGCTGAGAAGTCTTCCTGTCACATTTTGGGGATAACAAGCATTTCCTTAGGATTCTGAATCTTGATCAGAGAGTAGCCGCCATAGTAAGAATGTTTCCTTCACAACAGAACTTTCAGCTCTTCCCAGTAAGAGTATGTACACACATATATACACACACAAACACAGACACACACACAAGTAGGGTAGCTCTTATTTCAACAACTTTGACTACGGTGGAACTCTATAGAACAAGTTTTTGCAGCATCAGTGTTGTTTTGTAACAATAGAAAGTATACATTGAATATATATATGGAAATTTACTACAATAGGCTTCATTCAGCTGCCTTTAAAACAAACAAACAAAAACCATGAGATACAGGAATCCGCCTGCTATGCAGGAGGCACTAGTTCCCACCCTGAGTTGGGAAGGTCCCCTCGGGGAGGAAATGGCAACCCACTGCAGTATTCTTGCCTGAGAAATCCCATGGACAGAAGAGCCTGGCAGGCTACAGCCCGCAGGGTCGCAGAGTCCCCACGACTGAGCCACTGAGCACACACTAAATTATTCTGGGATACAATCCTTGTTCTCAAAGATAAACATATCCATCTCCATCATACATTGTTTGAATCAGGCTTAAAGAACTAGTGTTGGTATGGTTAAAGATTTGGGCATATCCAAAATGTTATTGCTGATTTTTCTAATCTTTGGTGTTAATACTGTCATTGTAATTTAAATGTTACTGGGTGTTCAAAAACAAATTTGTAGAATAAGAGGTTAGATATGTGGTTCCCAGAGGTGGGAGGGGTATTAGCTGAAGGCAGTCAGAGGTGCAAACTCTCAGTTAGAAGGTATGTAAGCACTAGGGATGAAATGTACAAGATGAAAAATATAATGAGCACTGCTCTATGTTACATGTGAGAGCTGTTAACAGAGTAAATCCTAAGAGTTCTGATCACAAGAAAATTTTTTCTTTCCAATAAAAAAAATTTTTGTATTTATATGATGGTTTTCACTAAACTTATTACAATAATCATTTCATAATGTAAGTAAGTCACATTATTATGCTGTGCACCTCAAACTTATGCAGTGTTGTAATTCAATTAAATCTCTATAAAACTGGAAGAAAAATAAATGTTTCCAAAATAGAGAAGAGACATGACAATGTTAAACAGAAGCAGTGAAAAACTGGTTAACAACATTTCACAATAATAATAAAATCACATTTTGTAAAGCAACAGAGTGGGAGTTAGGAAGCTCTTGGTTAGGATATGGGTGGGTATCCAGCTAGTGAGGGAGGTGGCATTCTCTGCTTTGCAGCCATGGCTAACAGCCTTCTGAAAACCTTGGCTAAGATTTTTTTTTAAAGTTTCATTTATAACAATCAGCAGCAGTTTTGCATGTATGCGTGTGTATATGTATGCATGTATGTACATAAGAAAGTGGAAAAGAATAGGTATTTAAAGATTTTGGAGTTATAATCTCTTTGAGCTTCATGATCTGCTGATATTTCCTTAAGAGAATGTTTTAATTCCTCTTAAGAACATTAAAGAACAGATAACATTAAATCTGGTTTTAGATTAGAGTGTAAATTCCGTGTGGGTGGGAGCCACGCTTATTCACTTGAGCATACTCAGAATCTTGATTAGAAGCATGGACAATGAAGATCAGGAATTTTGTAGTTTACAGTCTACTTAGTAAGCACTTAGAAACCAGTTAATGCATACTTGAAGGAATGAATGACAGATGCATTCTAATATTGTTTTTAAAATGTCAGGTCTGGTGAAACTTGTTTCCCCATGACATCTGTTGGATTTCTTATAGTATACTTAATTATCTGTGCATTTGCTTTTAATTATGAACATTTGGGAAGTAGAATTTTATCTTTCATCAGATTTTTAAAGAGACCACAAAATAGAAAACCAACCTTGCAAATCATTTAAAATAATGCTTATAGCCAAAGGGCAAGTCAAGTTTGAATTAAACGTTTAAATGATGGAGTGTATTTTATTCATTCCATTAATTTATGATACAGAACGGTGTTTTCTGTTTGTCTCTGCCACTAGACAGAGTTCCTTGGGGGCAGCCAATTGGGTCTTACTCATTTTAGCGTCCCCTGCATCCAGCATGGTGTCTGACACTTAGTTGGAACCTGAAAACTCCTGTTGCACAAATGGATGAATGAATGATCTGTTTTCATATGTTTTAAAAGATAGCATATAACTTTGCAAATTTTAAGATACAAAGACATTTACCTAATCACAATTTTTATGAAAGGATTATATTAATTCTTTCCTTATAACCTGTGTAATTTAATTAGCTTATATTGAACAGTAACATTATACAATGTATCCATTCAGGCTGTAGCCTGACTTGTCACAGTTTTCAAATAAAAAGTAACACCACATTGCACCTACCTAAAAAAGGGAATAATGTCAGAATAGATGGGGGTGGGGGATAAATTCTTGGGAAATTTATCATAGATGTTTTCTAAATTATGGTCAGTTTTGTTTTTAACTTGACTTGTGCAGTACTTAATAGCCACAGATGAAACCTATAATTTGATATGGAAAGCCCAGTTCTTTTCAATGTTAAAAGGTGTGCAGATGCACCCCAGTAATAATGGATGTACAATCATCAGCAGAGGCATTTAAATGCAGATGACTAATTTGTTCAAGCTGTATGTGAACTCTGGTATGCTCATAAGTCGTTGTAATGGACAGGCATATTCTGGGCATTATTAATGCTCTGAGATGAGAACAGAGGCTAAAAAGAAACACTGGCCAAAGAAGCCAGAAGTTTTATAAGAGTTGGGTTTTCCCCACCTTGTAAATGGAAGAACCAGTGATTATAATTACCTTACTTCTCTCTTGCCTGTAGATTTGTGGTTATATTTAAGACCTTAGAGTAAGAGTTCTTTAGGACAGATATGCACCAATGTGATTTCTCATCTTATTTAGTAAATCATTTTCCATCTCGTTTATGGTTCTAGATTTCAGACATTATTAATGGCATTTTCATAAGGGTATACCTGTATCAGTCACTGGTATATGAATTGTTATGATACATTCCACTAAGTTGCACACTTGCTTTTTGAAAAGTATAAAATGCCCTGAATCATTAATTATTATTTAAAAGCATATAAAGATGCAAGTGGAGAAGGCAATGGCAACCCACTCCAGTATTCTTGCCTGGAGAATCTCATGGATGGGGGAGCTTGGTAGGCTGCAGTCCATGGGGTCGCTAAGAGTTGGACACCACTGAGCAACTTACCTTTCACTCTTCACTTTCACGCACTGGAGAAGAAAATGGCAACCCACCCCAGTGTTCTTGCCTGGAGAATCCCAGGGACGGGGGAGCCTGGTGGGCTGCTGTCTATGGGGGTGCACAGAGTCGGACACGACTGAAGCGACTTAGCAGCAGCAGCAGCACATGCCATATAAGAGGGTTGTACGTGTGTGTGTGTCTGTGTGTGTGTGTCTGTGTTGTGTGTGCGTATAGTGAAAGGTTACAGCTGAGATGTGTAAGTGGTTGGGGAAAGTTTAATTTCACTTCCAAAGTAAAGGCTTCATTAGAGGTAATAAGATTTCATGAGTTCTTAAAACTACCCAAGAGACAGAGGTCTGGAATATCTAATATTGTATAACTTTCTAGTTTTTAGTTTCACATTGATTTATAATTTATGATTTGATTCTCATCCAAATTATAACTATAACAACTGGTACTTTGGCTTACATACAAGTTGCCAGGCCCTGTGCTAAGGATTTATATATGTCATCTCATCTGTGAAGTAGGTATTACTGTTCCCTAAGTTAGCATAGATCAAATTTCTATAACAAATAAGCTCTAAGTATTTAGTGGATTAGAGAACAAGAAATGCATTCCTCTGATGCTGGGGTAAGTGGTTTACCATCAGAAGGGGCTCTGCTTCATGCTCACATTTAGGACCAAATTTCTGAGTAACGATCCACCATTTTGAAAAATGTGGCCATGGAACATACATGGTGGACAGGTGGAACTTGCAAATTTTTACTGGCCAACCTTGGAAGTGGTCTGGATCTCTCCTACTTACATTTTATTGGCTAAAACTCTATCCCATGAAAAACCTACAAGTCAAGCTGTGAACCACAGTCCAGTTAGGAGGGTGAATTTTGATGAAGAACTAGCAGAGACTGACGTCACCAAGCCTGAATAGCTGACATGTGGCGGGAATTACACGTGAGTTTTTTAAACCCCAACTCTATGACCTGTTTTCAGTTGCCTGGTGGACTTCAATTACTCTGCCACCCAGGTTAAGACTGCATTTCTGGTTGGAGAAACAGATTTTCATATTTCTATTGCTGCATGCTGTGATGACTACATTCAAGTACTTGCTAAAGATAAGCCTGCTGTGAACAGCAGAAATGTTATTAATCCATGTCATTGTATATGTGTGTGTCTGCTATAATCCGGGGCAATAGAGATATTGGCATTGAATGAAGTACGACTCCTACACTTACTGAATACACAGCAGACTAGACAACGCAGGTTATAAGTGAGTAATGCTTTAAATGTACAAGATGGAACCTTTGAAGTTATTTCTGTTTGCCGTACAGTTACGACTCACTGTTTCATGCTTGATTATTCTGCCCTCTGCTTGGAAGGACATCCTCTTTCACTAGCAGCAACACCAGTTGCTTTTAAAGTTCTGTCCAGGAAGCTTACCCTTATTACTCTGGTGTGGGATGAAATTCCTTTCCTTGCTTTAAAAAGAAAAAAGTGTTTTGTTTTGAACTTATGTGTGTGAACAGCTTGAAAGAAAATGACCAGGTCTCTCTTCTGCACAAAACTAGATGCTTCTGTTCATCTTTATTTTTTTTAATTTTCCTTTTATACTGGAACATAGTTGATTAACAGTGTTGTGTTTCAGGTGTACAGCAAAGTGACAGTTATACAAGTATCTATTCCTTTTCAATTTTTTTTCCTATTTAGGTTATTACAGAATATTGAGCAGTATTCCCTGTGCTCTACAGTAGGTCCCTGTATGACGTGTTCATCTTTATACTCCTAGATCCCTTGTCCCACACTCACTAAAGATTAGCACAAACTTAGGGACTTCCTTGGCAGTCCAGTGGTTAAGACTCCGTGCTTCCAGTGCAAGGGGTTGGGGGTGGGTTCAACCCCTGGTCGGGGAACTAAGATCCTACATGCTGCATGGTGTGGCCAAAAAAATAAATATCAGAGATTAATAAACCATTTTAAAGGCAAATTTATGTGAACACAACTGTTCAGAAGCAGCTAAACACAGATCATTTCAGATTGATCAACCCTTCTACTAATATGTCTGTAAGTGAAGTCAGTATTTGATTCTGATTCCTTGCTTTCAGCATATAACACATGATTCAGTCTTTAGGGGTTTGCTCCATAAACCAGGGAACAGGAAGAAGGACTCTTTTGCACTTGGGGAATATAATCTTCAATCGCTAAAAAAATTCCTTTGGCCTTGGGATAGAGTGATGTAAGGATAAAAAAAAAGAAAGTTCTGAGATAAAATCATATTTTTCTCCCAAACACAGATGTGTCTTTGTTCACTGCTCTTTCACACCCCACCCCCACCCACCATCACTGCTCCAGTATTCCTCTCCTCCTTTCACTCTTTTCTGGCTCACTCTTGGCCTCCCCAGTCAGAAATAAACACATCTCAGAGAGCAAACCAAGCTTTCCTTCCTCTCGTTCTCTTTTAGGTCCAGAAACAGGCACTGTCCAGACTTCTGCATTTAAGAGCTCATTTTAACGCTCCTAACTTGTCATGTTATCAAGCTGAGGCAGGTCTTTTCAGTAGTTCCCCCCACAGTTGTTCATTAGAATCATTTAAGATATGACTACCTTGTGAGGTGTTTCGTCTCAGTTTAAGAGACTAACTTCTCCAGGGGAAAATATGCTTCCTGGTGGTCCAGTGGTTAAGAATCCGCCATCCAATGCAGGGGATGTGGGTTGGATTTCTGGTCTTAGAGCTAAGACCCCACATGCCTGGAGGCAACTGTGCTTCTGTGAGCCACAGCTGCTGGGGGTGCCTCAGCTTCACTCCCTCCACAACGACTTGAGAGGCGCTTGAGCAATGCAACGAAGAGCCCATAAGTGCCAGCCAAGATCCCACATGCGGCCACTAAGACCCAGCGCAACCAAAAATGAATAAATACTAAACAGAGAAAAGAAAAATGCTGCCGAATTGTCCTAGCCAATTTAGTAGCAATGGCACTCCACTCCAGGACTCTTGCCTGGAAAATCCATGGATGGAGGAGGCTGGTGGGCTGCAGTCCATGGGGTCGCTAAGAGTTGGACATGACTGAGCAGCTTCACTTTCACGTTTCACGTTCATGCACTGGAGAAGGAAATGGCAACCCACTCCAGTGTTCTTGCCTGGAGAATCCCAGGGACGGGGAAGCCTGGTGGGCTGCTGTCTATGGGGTTGCACAGAGTCGGACATGACTGAAGCGACTTAGCAGCAGCAGCAGCAGTCTAGGGAATACTTGAAATTTAACTAGTGCCACCTTTAAACATTTTTAAACCAAAGTGAAACTTTCACTTTCAAACCAAAGTGAGGCACCCTACATGTATCCCACCCAAAAGACTAAAATCTCATAAACAGTTTTACACTGACTCTATGATGAAATGATCTATTTTGAGTACATTATGTTAAATAAATAGATGTTATGGTATTAAAATACATCCATTAATCATTAAAATCAATTTCACCTATTTCTCTTTGAATAAAGTCAAAGTGAAAATTGCTCAGTCATGTCCAACTCTTTGTGACCTCATGGACTCTACAGTCAGTGGAATTCTTCTGGCCGGAATACTGGAATGGGTAGCCTTTTCCTTCTCCAAGGGATCTTCCCAACCCAGGGATTGAACCCATTTCTCCCACATTGCAGGTAGACTCTTCTGAGCCACCAGGGAACCTCAATACAATTACTAAAAAATTTGAATTGCTTCTGTCATTAGACACATGGCTTGCACTACATTTCTGTTGAACCGTGCTGTCTGAGAGGACTGAGTCTGCTTGAATTTCCTAAGAAAACCAAAAATTCTTGAACTCTAAGTTATAGTCCAAGTTACTATTTTTTTTAAAAATTGGGACGAACCTCTTCTCATACACATTCAGTGTTTCTTTTTTTATTTTTTACTGTGATAAAACATAGAGCAAATAATTTATCATTCTTAAGTGTACAATTCTGTGGCATTAAGTACATTCATATTGTTATGTAACCATCAACATTATCCATCTCCAGAGTATTTTTCATCTTCCTAGATGGAAACACCATACTCATTAAACTCCCTGTCCTCCCCTCCCTGACTCCTTGGCAGCCACCTTTCTACTTGCTGTCTCTATGAATTGACTACTCTAGTGGAATATTACAGTATTTGTCCTTTGGAGACTGGCTTGTGTCACTTAGCATAATACTTTTAAGGCTTATCCAGGTCACTGCATGTGTCAGAATTTCCTTCCTTTTTAAGGTTGAATAATATTCCATTGTTCATATCTACTTGCTTTTACCTTGTACTATTATGAATAATGCTATGAACATCAATATATAGATATCTCTTTGAGTCCCTGCTTTTAGTCCTGTGTATGTACCTAGAAGTGGGATTGCTGGATCAAACAGTATTTGCATTTTTAACTATTTGGGGAGCTTCCATACTGGTTTCCATAGTGGCTGCACCATTTTACATACTCACCAACAGTATACAAAGCTTCAGCTTTTCCACATGTTCACAAGCACTTGTTATTTTTCTTTCCTTTTCAGTACCATCCCAATGGGTATGAAGTGATATCTCACTGTGGTTTTCACTTGTATTTCCCTAATGATTAGTAACGCTGAGCATCTTTTCATATGCTTGCTGGTCATTTGTCTCATCTTCTGTGGAGAAATGTTTATTCAAGTCCTTTGCCTATTTTTCAATGGGTTTTTGTTTCTTTCTTGTGAGCTATGCTGCTGCTAAGTCACATCAGTTGTGTCCGACTCTGTGCGACCCCACAGGCAGCAGCCCACCAGGCTCCTCTGTCCCTGGGATTCTCCAGGCAAGAATACTGGAGTGGGTTGCAACCCATGGGATGGGAGGAAATAATTGCACATCATACATCTGGTAAGGAATTAAGATCTAGAATACATACATATAAGGAACTCCTATGCTATAAGAGCTTAATCCCTTACCAGATGTATGATGTGCAATTACTTCCTCCCATCCCATGGGTTGCCTTTTCACTCTGTTGACAGTATCTGTTGATACACAAAAGTGTGTGATTTTGAAGTCCAATTTGTCTTTTTTTTTAACTGCCTATTGCCAAATCGAATGGCATAAAATGTTTCCCTTCTGTGTTCCTCAAAGAGTTTTACAGTTTTAGGCCGTACCTTTAGGTCTTTGATTCATTCTGAGTTAATTTTGTATAGGGCATGAGGTAAGAGTCCAGCTTTTGGATTCTCAATGTATATTTTCAGATGATTAAACATTTAGAAAATCATGAGACTTCCCTGGTGGTCCAGTGGCTAAGACTTGCACCCCCCATGCAGGGGTTCTGGGTTTGATCCCTGGTCAGGGAACTAGATTCCCCATACCACAACTAAAGATCCTGCATGCCACAGCAAAGATGGAAGGTCCCATGTGCTGCAGCTAAGGCCTGGTACAGTCAAATAAATAGATAAATAACTTTTAAATGAAAGTCATATTCATAGAAACAGCAATGCTGCTGCTGCTGCTAAGTCACTTCAGTCATGTCTGACTTTGTGCGACCCCATAGACGGCAGCCCACGAGGCTCCCCTGTCCTTGGGATTCTCCAGGCAAGAACACTGGAGTGGCTTGCCATTTCCTTCTCCAATGCGTGAAAGTGAAAAGTGAAAGTGAAGTCGCTCAGGTGTGTCAGACTCCTTGTGACCCCATGGACCACAGCCTACCATGGGACTTTCCAGGCAAGAGTACTGGAGTGGGGTGCCATTGCCTTCTCCGAGAAACAGCAATAGGAATATGCTTATTCAGAGATGCCCCTTGATGAGAATCTCTAAGTGTATCATGAACTTTATATGGAGTAGTCCTTAAACCATAGAAAAGACTCATGTTTAGTTTCAAAGCTCCAAGGTATGTGCATGTGTGCTAAGTTGTTAGGTTGGCATGTCTGACTCTCTTGTGACACGATGGATGTAGCCCACCAGGCTCCTCTGTCCATGGGATTCCCCGTGCAAGAATACTGGAGTGGGTTGCCATGCCCTCTTCCAGGGGATCTTCCCAACCCAGGAACTGAAGCCATGTCTCCTGCAGCTCCTGCACTGCCAGCAGATTCTTTATTGCTGAGCCCCCAGGGAAGCCCCAAACTCTATGGTACTTTTCCTTAAAAAATTCCCATTTTCAAAACTGAGGTAACTCCTCCTCCTATTGCTCCCTGGAAGAGACCTAAAATATGCACCAAATATCTATCAAGCAGAAATCTCAAGGAGATGGCTCTAGGATAGAGAGGGTCTTCTTTTCAATGTTTAATAGTTGTTGACTCTATGTCAAGCAGTCTGCCTTACATAAATGATCTATTGTGATGCTTCTTACTGGCATGGAAGAGGATATTGTTATTTTCATCTTTTAATTTTTTTCTGTGGATCATTTTTGAGTCTTTAATTTGTTTCAATATTGTTAATGTTTCATGTTTTGGTTTTTTGGTCATGAGGCATGTGGAATCCTAGCTCCTCAACCAGGGATCAAACCTGCAACCCCAGGATTGGAAGGTTAAGTCTTAACCACTGGACTCCCAGGGAAGTCTCTGTTATTTCCATCTCACAGTTAAGAAAACCAAGATTCATAAAAGTGATACAGAATCTCAGCTCAATACACACTTCCAATTCTGGGCTCAGATATTTATTTCATAACCAGTAAAATGTAGCAAAATATGTATCTCTATTTCAATAGGACCGGAAATACGAGTGAAAACAATGAAGAATTCAACCTCAGTCTTATTACAGATGAGTCCCTACCATTTGTTATGATTTGTTCATCCTGTCTATTTTTAACTGTTCCCACATTTCTATTGGCAAGCAGATCTGCAGTAAAATGCCACTTAAGCTGTCAGAGTCTTAATTTTTCTCTTATGTCTGTACTTTTGATTACAGCCATTCTAATGCTTTTAGTTGATGAGTCTTCACTTAGCTTCAGGGTTTTGTCTTTATAAAAGGATATGGAAATAAACACTATTTTCTAAGTCACTAACACATATTTAGAACAAAAACTTTCCAGCAATTACTACGATATTTAGTGACATAGTTGTGAGCCTTCATGTTTTATTTTAAGCTAGCACATCATTTGGTACTTTAGCAATCTTTTTTTTAATAAGATAAAATTAACCATTTGAAAGTATCCAATTCAGTGGCATTTAGTACATTCACAATATTGTGTAACTATCACCTCTACCTACTTGTAAAACATTTTCATTTCTCCAAATGGAAACTGTACCATTAAATAATAGCTTGTGCTTTGTCTTTCCTCCCAGACCCTGGAAGCCTGTAATCTTTCTATCTCCATGAAGTTGCCTATCTTAGACATTTCTTTTAGTAGAATCATACAATATCCATCCCTTTGTGTCTGACACTTCATTCAGCATAATATTTTCAAGGTTCATTCATGTTGCAACATGCTTCAGAACTTCATTCCAATAGTCTACTGCATGCATAAGTCACATTTGTTTATCCATTTATCCATTATTAACATTCTTTTCCCCCCACTTTTTGACTGTTGTGAATAGTGCTGCTATAACGCTCATGTACAAGTTTTTGTTTGAAAGCTGTGTGCTTAGCTGCTCAGTAGTGTTCAACTCTTTGCGACCCATGGATTGAGGCCTGCCAGGCTCCTCTGTTCATGGGATTCTCCAGGCAAGAATACTGGAGTCGGTTGCCATTCCCTTCTCCAGGGGATCTTCCCAAGCCAGGGATCGAACCCAGGTCTCTCACGTTGCAGGCGTTCTTTACCATCTGAGCTACCTCTTTTCAATTCTTTTGGGTACATATTTTGGAGTGGGTTGAGTCAAATGGTGATTCTAGGTTTAACATTTTGAGGTACCACAAAATCGTTTTTCACAGTTGTTGTATTGTTTTACATTTCAAACAGCAACATACAAGGGTTCAAATTTCTCCACTTTCTCACCAACATTTGCTATTTTCCATTTTTCTGATTTTTTAAAATTTATTGGAGTCTAGTTGATTTATAATGTTGTGTTAGTTTCAGATGTACACAGCAAACTGAATCAGTTATACATGTGGCCACACTTTTTTAGATTCTTTTCCCATCTAGGTCATTCAGTTCAGTCACTCAGTCATGTCCGACTCTTTGCGACCCCATGAACCACAGCACACCAGGCCTCCCTGCCCATCACCAACTCTCGGAGTTTACTTAAACTCATGTCCATTGAGTTGGTGATGCCATCCAACCATCTCATCCTCTGTCATCCCCTTCTCCTCCTGCCCTCAATCTTTCCCAGCATCAAGGTCTTTTCAAATGAGTCAGCTCTTCGCCAAAGGTGGCCAACATATTGAAGTTTCAGCTTCAACATCAGTCTTTCCAATGAACACTCAGGACTGATCTCCTTTAGGATGGACTGGTTGGAACTCCTTACAGTCCAAGGGACTCTCAAGAATCTTCTCTAACACCATCGTTAAAAAGCATCAATTCTTTGGTGCTCAGCTTTCCTTATAATCCAATTCTCACATCCATACATGACTATTGGGAAAAAACATAGCCTTGGCAAGACAGACCTTTGTTGGCAAAGTAATGTTTCTGCTTTATAATATGTGGTCCAGGTTGGTTATAACTTTCCTTCCAAGGAGTAAGCATCTTTTAATTTCCTGGCTGTAGTCACAATCTGCAGTGATTCTGGCTCCCGCAAAAGTAAAGTCAGCCATTGTTTCCACTGTTTCCCCATCTATTTCCCATGAAGTGATGGAACCAGATGCCACGATCTTAGTTTTCTGAATGTTGAGCTTTAAGCCAACTTTTTCACTCTCCTCTTTCACTTTTATCAAGAGGTTCTTTAGTTCTTCTTTGCTTTCTGCCATAAGGGTGTTGTCATCTGCATATCTGAGGTTATTGTTATTTCTCCCAGCAATCCAGATTTCAGCTTGTGCTTCATCCAGCCCAGCACTTCTCATGATGTACTCTGCATAGAAGTTAAATAAGCAGGGTGACAATATACAGCCTTGATGTACTCTTTTTCCTATTTGGAATCAGTCTGTTGTTCCACATCCAGTTCTAACTGTTGCTTCCTGACCTGCATTCAGATTTCTCAAGAGGCAGGTAAGGTGGTCTAGTATTCCCATCTCTTTCAGAATTTTTCACAGTTTATTGTGATCCACACAGTCAAAAGCTTTGGCATAGTCAATAAAGCAGAAATAGATGTTTTTCTGGAACTCTCTTGCTTTTTCCACGATGCAGCGGATGTTGGCAATTTGATCTCTGGTTCCTCTGCCTTTTCTAAAACCAGCTTGAACATTAGGGAGTTCACGGTTCACGTATTGCTGAAGCCTGGCTTGGAAAATTTTGAGCATTACTTTATTAGCGTGTGAGATGAGTGCAATTGTGCGGTAGTTTGAGCATTCTTTGGCTCTGTTGTTCCATGTCCAGTTCTGACTGTTGCTTCCTGACCTGCATACAGGTTTCTCAAGAGGCAGGTCAGGTAGTCGGGTATTCCCATCTCTTTCAGAATTTTCCACAGTTTATTGTGATCCACACAAGGGCTTTGGCATAGTCAATAAAGCAGAAATAGATGTTTTTTTCTGGAACTCTCTTGCTTTTTCCATGATCCAGCAGATGTTGGCAATTTGATCTCTGATTCCTCTGCCTTGTCTAAAACCAGCTTGAACATCTGGAAGTTCACGGTTCACGTATTGCTGAAGCCTGGCTTGGAGAATTTTGAGCATTACTTTACTAGCGTGTGAGATGAGTGCAATTGTGCGGTAGTTTGAGCATTCTTTGGCATTGCCTTTCTTTGAGATTGGAATGAAAACTGACCTTTTCCAGTCCTGTGGCCACTGCTGAGTTTTCCAAATTTGCTGGCATATTGAGTGCAGCACTTTCACAGCATCATCTTCCAGGATTTGAAATAGCTCAAGTGGAATTCTATCACCTCCACTAGCTTTGTTCATAGCAATGCTTTCCAAGGCTCACTTGACTCCACATTCCAGGATGTCTGGCTCTAGGCGAGTGATCACACCATTGTGATTATCTTGGTCATGAAGATATTTTTTGTACACAGGGCTCTGTGTATTTTTGTTACCTCTTCTTAATCTTTTGCTTCTGTTAGGTCCATACCATTTCTGTCCTTATCCATCCCATCTTTGCATGAAATGTTCCCTTGGTATCTCTAATTTTCCTGAAGAGAGCTCTAATCCTTCCCATTCTGTTCTTTTCCTCTATTTCTTTACATTGATCGCTGAGAAAGCTTTCTTATCTCTCCTTGCTCTTCTTTGGAACTCTGCATTCAGATGCTTATATCTTTCCTTCTCTCCTTTGCTTTTTACTCCAATTCTTTTCACAGCTATTTGTTAGGCCTTCCCAGACAGCCATTTTGGTTTTTTACATTTCTTTTCCATGGGGATGGTCTTGATCCTGGTCTCCCATACAGTGTCACAGACCTCTGTCCATATTTCATTAGGCACTCTATCAGATCTCGTCCCTTAAATCTATTTCTTACTTCCACTGTATAATCATAGAAAGCTTAATTGCCTAAAAAAAAAAAAAAAGATTATACATAAGGAGGAATAGATGATACCACACTCAGTATTTCTACACATAAAAATAAATTCTCTGTAAAAGGGACATTGCTCCTCTAGGGTTTCAAATATTAATATCTAAATGCAATTTATTCTAATTTTCACAGCTATCTCAGACCTAATTTGAGTTGTCTTTCTTTATAATAAGAATGATTATGACTTCCCTCAAAAGAGTTGTTAAACTTACTATGATCTAGGTATTCTGTGTCTCTAAGATATCTTTGAATTTTGTAGGAAAAAATTAGCAAATGTAATTTTTAACCAGTTTTGGTAAAAGATATAGTTTATCAGATAGATGAAAAAACCTGTATTTTTTTAAACAACTCTTTGTATTTTAAAGGTATTATAATATTTCCAAACATCATTTTCTAAGCACTTGTAATGTATTTCTGTCTAAAAACTGGTTAGTAGAAAATGCATATGCTTTCTTTCTAAAAATAGATCTACATAATTTCTCATTTTCTACTTTTTTCTCTGTTCATAGGAAAAAGCATGTACATCAGTACTTGGTTTGAATTCAATAAAGTCTAAGCCAAGGCAGGTTGAGCAGAAAAGGAAAGAGGGATTTATTATTTTTCTGATTTGACTTTTCAAACTGAAATACTGGCTGTTTATTTTTCCCAAACTACTATCTGCTAAATATAAAAACTTATGTATTAAACACTGGAATTTCTACAGCTGATAGTAAGGTAGAGGCTATGTGATTTTATGTGTTGATGCTTTGGAGGCCATCTCCATGTATTTTTACTAATGTTTTATCTTCCCATGGGCTTCCCTGATGGTTCAGATGGTAAAGAATCCACCTGAATGCAGGAGACCGAGGTTTGATCCCTGGGTTGGGAAGTACCCAAGAGAAGGGAATGGCTACCCATGCCAGTATTCTTGCCTGGAGAACTCCATGGACAGAGAAACCTGATGGGCTACAGTCCATGAGGTCTCAAAAAGTCGGACATGACTGAGTGACTAACATTTTGATTCACTTCGCTTTACCTTCCAGAAGTAATTTTTGTATTCTGCAGTGAGACAAATTTCTTTCATGACACAATAGCATTATGAGAAAGCTTGAATTTTCCATATCTATGTTTCTTTTGCTCTCTATTTGTTGAGAATGTGTGTATGTTTGTGTCTGTGTGTGCATGTGTGTGAGAGAGATCTAATGAAGGCTCTGTTTTTACCACTTACATTCTAAAAATAAAAATGTTTTTTGAGAAGGTATTTTTTGGTGAGATTGAACATATATAAACTCAATTATAGAATTAAAGCCCTCCTGAAAGGTACTTTTGTGTATAACCACCAAGTGCTTTTTATTTTAATGAAAGATGGGAAAATAAGCTATTTCCTATTTTCTATCTAATGCTGTTTTCTATAGGCCCTACTGCCAGGGAAAAAAAGGGTCTCCAAATAAGACTAAATTTGCTAATTATTTAGCATCTTGCTTAAATGTATATCAGTCTACACGTTTTTGTAGAAAGAAGGTGATCTTGCTATTTTGTTTCTTACCGAACGGGGTTCTCTTTCTCTTCATATTATCCTCCATGATTTAGACACTGTTTTCCAGTCCAAAAAAAAAAAAAAAAAAAAGTCTCCCTAGACAGAGGTAAAAGACTAGAATGGGAAGTTGTTTCTTGTGAAGGCTCATCATTTCTGGGACATAAAACTAAGAATGAGAAAAAAATCCATTCATTCTCATTTGTGGAGCCATTGATCACAGAGGGAAAAAAAAGAAAACTATTTCTGTAGACAAGTAAAATCTGGTAAAAAACCTATGATGATTTGATCAGTCTTTTCTGTGGATAATTATGTTGTTAGACTAGAGAAATTCAGGACAATAGGGATAAAATGATAAAATTGGTAATGCAGTAGACAGTGAATTTTCTCAGCTGAAAATTCTATTGAGAATACGAATCTATGCATTTAATAGGAAAGTATTTTACTATGATTATTATTTTTTCTATGATTATTTAAGATTAAATTTCAATAAATTACATTATTAAGAGTATCTATGGAAAGATTTTGTGTGCATCATTGTGTTGAGCTCAGTTCAGTTTAGTTGCTCAGTCATGTCTGACTTTTGCAACCCCGTGGACTGCACCACGGCAGGTTTCCCTGTCCATTACCAACTCCTGAAGCTTACTCAAACACATCCATCGAGTTGGTGATGCCATCCAACTATCTCATCCTCTGTCACCCCCTTCTCCTCCAGTCTTCAGTCTCTCCCAGCATCAGGGTCTTTTCCAATCAGTCAGTTCTTCACATCAGGTGGACAAAGTATTGGAGCTTCAGCATCAGCCCTTCCAATGAATATTCAGGACTGATTTCCTTTAGGATTGCTGGGTTGTATCTCCTTGCTATTCAAGGCACTCTCAAGAGTCTTCTCTACCACCAGAGTTCAAAAGCATCAGTTCTTCAGTGCTCAGCTTTTTTTATGGTCCAACTCTCACATCCATACATGACTACTGGAAAAACCATACCTTTGACTATATGGACCTTTGTTAGCAAAGTAATGTCTCTGCTTTTTAATATGCTATCTAGGTTTGTCACAGCTTTTCTTCCAAGGAGTAAGCGTCTTTTAATTTCATGGCTTCAATCACCATCTGCAGTGATTTTGGAGCCCAGGAAAATAATGTCTGACACTGTTTCCACTGTTTCCCCATCTATTTGCCATGAAGTGATGGGACCAGATGTCATGATAGAGTTTTAAGCAAGCTTTTTCACTCTCTTCTTTCACTTTCATCAAGAAGCGCTTGGATTTTACTTTTCAGCATGATCATTGTTCTTCTTCACTCTGAAAATTATAAGCTAGAAGTATAAGTGGCATTATTTTTGCTTGTATACCCCAATTACTTCAGTCCTTCTCTTTAGTTTCACACCTGCTACAGTTGTCCATTTAGTTTCTATTTTCAGGTTAGTGATGGTTGTGATGAGAAATATAAGGGGAGTTAATCATCCTCTCCTGTTGAACACTAGATTTGCTTAGCAGTCCCTGTCTCCTTGCCTTGAAGAACTTTACCACTGTAGATAGTGAAGTTATCATTTTTTTCCAGGGTTGATAGACACCCTTTTCTTTGGGGTTGTAGACTTAAATATAGGTTTAAAGATGGTATGATAATAATATAAATTCTGTTACACCCTTATGCACTTATTTTGTTCCTGACATTGTTCAAAATGAATTTATAAGTATTAAATAATTTATAGCTAAGAAAAATAAGGCACACACAATGAATGTTACGGCTCTTCCTATGGCCTCGGTCATGCAGTTAGTTCAGTAGAGATAGAAATGGGAGTGAAAAATGGATCTTGGGACTGATTTTCATTCACCCACTGAGTCTTCAGGGTGCTTAAATTTGTAAAGTTCTCAAAGAATGTAAACCTTTTCACCCCCAAGGGCATTTATAAGAAAGGCATTAAAATAGGTTGGTATTTCCAGTGGCTGTATTTTAAGACTATTTGAACATTTCCAACACTTTGTTAGGTTTGTATAGTAGACACAGAAAGGAGTTTTTACTTTAAGGAAAAGCAATCTAGTGAGAAAATCTAGACATGTGTGCATAAAAGAAGTCATGATAATCTATTGCCAGTAACCTGGTTAATACTACTAATAAAGAGTGATTGTACTTAATATCTGCTAAAAGAAATGTGTGTAGAGTATGTAGAGATGTTAATATATTTGCCCTGCTGTGAGTAGCACACAGAATTCAACAACACATTAAAATGGTCATAATACCATGATCATGTTGGGTTTATCACAGGCATTCTTAAATATATGCAAATCAACCAATGTGATACACCATATTAACAAATTGAAAGATAAAAACCATATGATAATCTCAATAGATGCAGAAAAAGCTTTTGACATAATTCAACACCCATTTATGATTAAAAGCTCTTCAAAAAATGGGCATCAAAGGAACCTACCTCAACATAATAAAGGCCATATATGATAAACCCACAGCAAATGTTATTCTCATTGGTGAAAAACTGAAAGCATTCCCTGTAAGATCAGGATTAAGACAAGGGTGCCCACTCTCACAACTATTATTCAACAAAGTTTTAGAAGTCCTAGCTGTGGCAATTAGAGAAGAGAAAGAAAAGGAATCCAGATTGGAAAAGAAGTAAAACTCTCACTGTTTGCAGATGACATGATACTATATATACAAAACCCTAAAGAAATCTTCAGAAAATTACTAGAGCTAATCATTGAATTTACAAAGTGGCAGGATACAGAATGAGTATGCAGAAATCACTTGTATTCCTATACCCAACAATGAAATATCAGAAAGAGAAATCAAGAAATTGTTGCAGGAAGGGGACGCCTTCCAGGGCCCGAAACTGGGCTCTTGTCTAACATTTGGAAATGAATTGTCTGAGGAGACACATGTGCTGACAAAGCAAGAGATTTTTGGAGGGAAGGAAACCCAGGTGGAGAGCAATAGGGTGAGGGAACCCAGGAGAACTGCTCTGCCACGTGGCTCACAGTCTCAGGTTTTATGGTGATGGGATTAGTTTCTGGGTTGTCTTTGGCCAATCATTCTAATTCAGAGTCTTTCCTGGTGGCGCATGCATTGTCCAGCCAAGATGGATGCTAGCGAGAGGGATTCTGGGAAGTGGAAGGACACGCGATATCTCCTTTTGACCTTTCCTGAACTCTTCCGGTTGGTTGTGGCTTATTAGTTCCATGTTCCTTACCAGGATCTCCTGTCATAAAACAACTCATGCTAATGGTTACTAAAGGGCCTGGCCAGGGTGGGCGGTTTCAGTGTGCTTCCCCTAACAGAATCAATTCCATTTACTATTGTAACAATAAAATACCAAGGAATAAACCTACCTAAGGATAGAAAAGAGCTGTATACAGAGAACTATAAGACACTGATAAAAGAAATCAAAGATGACATAAACAGATGGAGAGATATTCTATGTTCCTGGGTTAGGAAGAATCAATATTGTGAAAATAACTATACTACCAAATGCAATCTATAGATTCAATGTAATCCTTATCAAATTACCAATGGAATGTTTCACAGAACTAGAACAAAAAAAATCTCACAATATGGAAACACAAAAGACCCTGAATAGCCAAATAAATATTGAGAAAGAAGAATGGAGCTGGAGGAATCAACTTCTCTGACTTCATAATATACTACAAGGCTATAGTCATTAAGAGAGGATGGTACTGACGTGAAAACAGAAACAAAGACCAGTGGAACAAGATAGAAAGCCCAGAGATAAACCCATCCATCTCTGGATACCCTATTTTTGACAAAGGAGGTAAGAATATACAATGAAGCAAAGATAATCTCTTCAGTAAGTGCTGCTGGGAAAACTGGACAGCTATAGGTAAAAGAATGAAATTAGAACACTTTGTAACCCACACACAAAGATAAACTCAAAATGGATTAAAAACCTAAATATAAGACCAGAAACAGTAAACCTCAGAGGGAAACATGGGCAGAATCACAGCAAGATCCTCTATGACCCACCTCCTACAGTAATGGAAATAAAAGCAAAAATAAAAAAGTGGGACCTAATAAAAGCTTTTACACAGCAAAGGAAACTACAGGAAAGGTGAAAAGACAACCCTCAGAATGGGAAAAAAATAATAAAAAATGAAACAACTGACAAAGGATTAACTTCAAGAGTATACAAATAGCTCATACAAATTGGTACCAGAAAAACAACCTAATAAAAAAGTGGGCAAGAGACCTTAACAGACATTTCTCCAAAGAAGATATACAGATGGCTAATAAACACTTGAAATGATAATAAATAACACTCATTATTCAGTTCAGTCGCTCAGTCGTGTCTGACTCTTTGTGACCCCATGAATCGCAGCATGCCAGGCCTCCCTGTCCATCACCAACTCCCGGAGTTCACTCAGACTCATGCCCATCAAGTCAGTGATGCCATCCAGCCTTCTGATCCTCTGTCGTCCCCTTCTCCTCCTGCCCCCAATCCCTCCCAGCATCAAAGTCTTTTCCAATGAGTCACCTCTTTGCATGAGGTGGCCAAAGTACTGGAGTTTCAGCTTTAACATCATTCCTTCCAAAGAAATCCCAGGGCTGATGTCCTCCAGAATGGACTGGTTGGATCTCCTTGCAGTCCAAGGGACTCTCAAGAGTCTTCTCCAACACCACAGTTCAAACGCATCAATTCCTCGGTGCTCAGCCTTCTTCACAGTCCAACTCTCACATCCATACATGACCACAGGAAAAACCATAGCCTTGACTAGACGGCTCTTAGTCAGCAAAGTAATGTCTCTGCTTTTGAATATGCTATCTAGGTTGGTCATAACTTTTCTTCCAAGGAGTAAGCCTCTTTTAATTTCATGGCTGCAGTCACCATCTGCAGTGACTGGAGCCCCCAAAAATAAAGTCTGACACTGGTTCCACTGTTTCCCCATCTATTTCTCATGAAGTGATGGGACCAGATGCCATGATCTTCGTTTTCTGAATGTTGAGCTTTAAGCCAACTTTTTCACTCTCCTCTTTCACTTTCATCAAGAGGCTTTTTAGTTCCTCTTCACTTTCTGCCATAACGGTGGTAACATCTGCATATCTGAGGTTATTGATATTTCTCCCGGCAATCNCTCTACACATCTGTGTCTCTTTTGCTGTCTTGCATACAGGGTCCTCATTACCATCTTTAAGCCAACTTTTTCACTCTCCTCTTTCACTTTCATCAAGAGGCTTTTTAGTTCCTCTTCACTTTCTGCCATAAGGGTGGTATCATCTGCATATCTGAGGTTATTGATATTTCTCCCGGCAATCTTGATTCCAGCTTGTGTTTCTTCCAGTCCAGCGTTTCTCATGATGTACTCCTCTGCATATAAGTTAAATAAGCAGGGTGACAATATACAACCTTGACGTACTCCGTTTCCTATTTGAAACCAGTCTGTTGTTCCATGTCCAGTTCTAACTGTTGCTTCCTGGCCAATATTCTGCTACCTTAATTACCCAAAAGTCATGTACCAGACAAGTAGGCCCCTATGCCCTAGAACTGACTGAAATTATTCAAATTAGCCAATCTTAAACCTGCTTACCCTGCCTTGACCATTTCTTCCAACAAAATCCACAATAAAGACTTTCTCCCATGTGGCTCCCTCCCCCAACCCCCTCCCCCTGCTTTTTGAGGGATCCTAGTGCTTCCCTGGGGGGAAGGCAATGGCACCACATCCCAGTACTCTTGCCTGGAACATCCCATGGACGGAGGAGCCTGGTGGGCTGCAGTCCATGGGGTCGCTAAGAGTTGGACACGACTGAGCGACTTCACTTTCACTTTTCACTTTCATGCATTGGAGAAGGAAATGGCAACCCACTCCAGTGTTCTTGCCTGGAGAATCCCAGGGATGGGGGAGCCTGGTGGGCTGACATCTATGGGGTCACACAGAGTCGGACACAACTGAAGCGACTTAGCAGCAGCAGCAGCAGTGCTTCCCTGTGTCCCTGCCTGTCATGGCATGCCCCCTCCTGTAGGGAACTGTAACAAACTGTCTTTTCAATGGCAATCCTCTCTTGATCTGTTGGCCTAAGCATACCTGAAAAATAATAAAACCTGCATTTTAAAACAAGGGTAATGTACCAGAGTAATTTAGTGTGGTCTGCATGACATTTTAAAATGTCCTTCTAGTATTTGTTTTATAAGGTTTTTTTGAAAAATAAAGAATGGCTGTTAATAAACAAACATAAAACAAAGGTAATATAAACTGCAGAGGGCACTGGGATCATACAGTCTTGGGTTTGAAGACTGGCAACACCTTGGGCTTACTGTGTGACTTTGAGCAAATATAACCTCTGTGACCCTTGGTCTCCTAATATGTAAATGGGGATAATAATGGTGTCTACTTCATAATCCTTCCTCTGAAAGGTGCCTATCCTGATCCTTCCTGCTCACTTACCCCTCCAGCTGTGATTTAGTGTCTTTCCTCTGTGTTCCCAGAGCCCCTTGTTTTTAATCTTGCCAGAGCTTTCTACACATTTTTGGAAATTTTATCTCTGTATAACCATCTTGCCATTGGACCGTGAGAATGTTGATAACTTGGAGCCTGAATGTTCTGTATCCCCAGAACTCAGCAAAGTATCCTGGGGGCTGGTATCCAGAAAGAATTATTTATTGAATTTATAGTGATACCTCAAGCTGTGTGCCTAAGAAAGACCAAAATTAATTTAAAAAATACTTATTTGTTGAAAACCATATATAAGAAATGCATGAACTCAGGATATTTCTCTTCAATTTCCTTCACTCAGGGAAGGCATGTATCTAAAGTCCTTTACCTTTTTTAGAACCATCAAGAATCAGTGTGTTCCTGATATCTTAGGTTCATAATGTAACTAACTTCTGTTAGTCCCTCAGCCTCAGATCTGGCCTCACAGTGGAATTGAATTGGACATGGTATCAAAGGCTTCCCAAACAAGTTTGACTCAGCTGGTAAACAAGTATTACTGATGTTAAATAGCCCCTCAAAAATATTTGTTGACTGCATGTCTTGTTGGATGAATAAAAACTAGCTAATTACATCTAAAACTGTTACGTTTTGTTTTATAGGTAAAAGGCTTACATATCATTTGGTTTAAATTGGCAAAATTGAAGGCATGAACACATACCCAGTCATTAATACCGGTTGGATTGGTTACTGAGGCCCTAGCACAGCACTGACAAGAGGGTGGAACTTAACCATCTTGAGCAGCAATCACCAACCTTTTTGGCATTAGTGACCATTTTTGGCACCAGTTTTGAGGAAGACAATTTTTCCATGGGAGGAGGGCGGGGGAACAGGGATGGTTCAGGGGAGAATTCAGTGATGGGGAGCTGCAGGTGAATCTTCGCTTTCCCACCTTTAAACTTCTGCTGTGTAACTGGGCTCTTAACAGGCTGTGGACTGGTAACAGTCCCTGACAGAAAGGTTTGGGGACCTCAAATCTAGCAGGCTTCCCAGGTGGCTTAGTGGTAAAGAATCCAGAATGTTTTTCTGGAATTTCCAAGACAGGAGTCGCAGGAGACCCAGGGTTGGATTCCTGGCTTGGGAAGATTCCCTGGAGAAGAAACTGGCAACCCACTCTAGTATTCTCACCTGGAAAAAATCCCAAGGACAGAGGAACTGGGCGGGGTCCATGGGGGTTGCAGAGTCTGACAAGTCTGAGCATGATCTAGAGGAAGTAAAAGTTGTACAGGGTTTCCATAGGCAAACCTGTGGAAGAATCATTAACGTGTTTCTAGGAGCATGTGTTTCAGCATGCAGCGGAAAGAGGAAGGAGAGAGGGAGGCACGTGTGCGTGCCAAGGCGGTGTTCGCTGCAGCCGGTTGGGTTAGCAGTCTTCCGGAGGGGAGGAGCGCAAGAGGGGGTAAGTGTGAAGGGATCAGATGAGAGGGCAGCTCCTTGCCTTCCCCACACCTGTCTCCCAAGGGACACTCAGCCCCAGTCTGGCGGTCCGAGAGCGCCCCCACCCAGAGTTCCACAACAGCGTCTCCCTCGTGTCACTCCCAGCAGACCTCCCCGCCATGCCTCTAGTGGCTGGGTTGGAGGGTTCTAGGGGGCCGAGTTCCCCCCACCCCCACGCGCCTTCGCCTCTGGCGCCAGTCACGCCCCTGGTCGCAACCACCCAGGGCTGAGCCTCCAGCGCGTCGCGGGGATGTGTGGCATGGTGGTGGCGGCTCCAGGCGGCGTGGTCGTTCACCTGCCCATCTCCTCCTGCTTCCGGCCCTGGACCGGTTTCCCAGTCCTCTGTCCTCTGCTCCGAGGCTGCCACCCTCTCCCTGCCTTCTGAGCCTCTGGTCTCTCCTCCGTGCGTTTGACTCTCGTCTTTCTTGCCCTCCCTGTGTGTGCGCCTGCCCGCTTGCGTCCCACTTCCCGTAGGAGCCTTCCTCGGCCCTCTGAGGAGAGAAGGGTTTCTGGGTCTTGAGTGTGCGGAGAGCCTCAGAGGTTGAGAAAGAAATAGCCGTCCGGGGGCGGGAGGGGCGGTGTCTGCCCGGTTTTTCTGGGGATGGCAGCTGTCGTCAGGTGGCGTTGGAGATGAGGACTCGGGCAGCCATCGGCCAGCACCAGGCGAGCTCCGCATTATGGGCCGGTAGCGCCTAAGAATGCGTGCAGCGGACGGTGGCGGACGGTGGCGGACGGTGGCGGACGGTGGCGGACGGTGGCGGACGGTGGCGGACGGTGGCGGACGGTGGCGGACGGTGGCGGACGGAGCATGGTGGTTAGAGTCCGGCGGCGGCCGCCGAGCGCCACACATCCGCCTCACTCGCCTATCCCTTTCCGGGTACTTAGCCCAACCCGGCCCGGCGGAGGTTTGCAGACCCCTGGGGCGCCGCCATAGTCAGTGGAACTATGAAAATCAAGTGATCATTTCGTACACAGAGCGTGCTCTCTTGGTATTCCTTTTTCTTCCATGACCAATCATCTCCAATTTCTCTTTCTTCTCCTGTGCCCTGTATTTTCATATCAGTACACTGTGCCTGCAATGATTATCTAGTTCAGCTAATGATTCTGTGACCTTTATTGATCATATGACTGCCTTCCTCCATAGAACGTGATGCCCTGCTTCCTTGGTCATTGCCAGAGCCAGAAAATAGGCCAATACCTATTCAGTGGGGATCAAAATAGTTGTCAAATTAATTAATCTTTTGTTGTGACGTTTATATGAAAAATACCTACCTTCCAGTCTAGAGATCATTCTATAGATGCTATCTGTTTAGGCAATATATGTGCATCTTTTGTAAATCCCCAGATGCACTCTGATATTCAGGTGTGAGTTGAGGGGGAATTACTCCTTTTTCGATATCATTTTGTATAGTTTTCACTACATAGCTTAAATAACGGTAGCGTTTTACAGATCTTAGGCATTTGTAAGAAACCTTTAGGATTTTTTTCTTTTCTGTCTTCTTACGAGTTTTTATCTTTCTTTTAACTTCATTCTTTGGCCCTTTGTCTTTTACTTGTTCTCTCACTTTCTTTCCTCTATTATTTGCACTTCTTCCTCCCCTCATCCTTCCCTTTCCCCTTTCCATTTCCTTCCTCTACTTTCCCTTCCCTTTTTGTTTTTTTTAACAGCTTAATTGAAGTATAAGTGATATAAAATAAATCAACATATTTAAATGTATGATTTTATAAATTTGATCATATGTATATTCTTATTAAACCATCACCATGTTAATAAACAAATACATTACCTCCAATAGTCCTTCATGTCCTTCCCCACCAGGGTCCATCCATGGGTAAGCACTGACCTGCTTTCTTTATATACTGTGTTACAGTTTTGAGAGAGTTTTATATAAATTGAAATACACAATCTGTACTCCTTTTGGTCTTGTCTCTTTCACTTAGCATAAATATTTTGAGACTGATCCAAAATAGCTCAGAGGAGCTTGGCGGGCTACAGTCCATGGGTTTGCAAAAGACTCAGACATGACTTGGCGACTAAAGAACAACAATAACAATAGTTAATGGTTTTTATTGCTGAGTGGTATTTCATTGTATGAATATACCACAAGTTTTATTCAAACGTGTTGATGAATATTTTTAATATAAATTTATTTATTTTATTTTTTGCAAAAGACTCAGACATGACTTGGCGACTAAAGAACAACAATAACAATAGTTAATGGTTTTTATTGCTGAGTGGTATTTCATTGTATGAATATACCACAAGTTTTATTCAAACGTGTTGATGAATATTTTTAATATAAATTTATTTATTTTATTTTTAATATAAATTTATTTAATTGGAGGCTAATTACAATATTGTATTGGTTTTGCCATACATCAACATTAATCTGCCACGGATGTACACATGTTCCCCATCCTGACCCCCCCTCCCATCTCCCTCCCCATACCATCCCTCTGGGTCATCCCAGTGCACCAGCCCTGAGCACCCTGTTTGATGCTTCGAACGTGGACTGGCGATTCATTTTGTTTTATACTTTAGTATTGCACGTAAAATTTCTGTGTGATGGCCAGCAGACACATGAAAAGATACTTAACATTGCTCATTATTAGAGAAATCAAAGCTACAATGAGGTATCACTTCATGCTGGTTAGAATGGCCATTATATAAAAAAAATAAACAAACCCAAAACTACAAACAGTAAATGCTGGAGAGGGTGTGGAGAAAAGGGAACCCTCTTGCACTGTTGGTGGGAATGTAAATTGATATAGCCACTATGGAATACAGTATGGAGATTCCTTAAGAAACTAGGAATAGAGCTACCATATGACCCAGCAGTCCCACTACTGGGCATATACCCTGAGAAAACCATAATTCAAAAAGACACATGTACCCCAATGTTCTTAGCTGCACTGTTTACAATAGCCAGAACATCGAAGCAACCTAAATGTCCATTGACATATGAATGAATAAGAAGAGATAGTACATATTTACAATGGAATATTGTTGTTCTTTTGGTTCACTAAGTCGTGTCCAACTCTTTTGTGACCCCATGCACTTCAGCCCGCCAGGCTCCTCTGTTCATGAGATTTCCCAGGTAAGAATACTGGAGTGGGTTAGCATTTCCATCTTCAGGGGATCTTCATGGCCCAAGGATTGAGCCCATGTCTCCTGCATTGGCAGGAGTGTTGTTTACCAGTGAGCCACTAGGGAAGCCCACAATGGGAAATTCAGTTCAGTTCAGTTCAGTCGCTCAGTCGTGTCTGACTCTTTGCGACCCCATGAATCGAAGCACGCCAGGCTTCCCTGTTCATGACCATCTTCCGGAGTTCTCTCAGGCTCATGTCCATCGAGTCCATGATGCCATCCAGCCATCTCATCCTCGGTCGTCCCCTTCTCCTCCTGCCCCTGATCCCTCCCAGCATCAGAGTCTTTTCCAATGAGTCAACTCTTTGCATGAGGTGGCTAGAGTACTGGAGTTTCAGCTTTAGCATCATTCCTTCCAAAGAAATCCCAGGGTTGATCTCCTTCAGAATGGACTGGTTGGATCTCTTTGCAGTCCAAGGGACTCTCAAGAGTCTTCTCCAACACCACAGTTCAAAAGCATCAATTCTTCGGCGCTCAGCTTTCTTCACAGTCCAACTCTCACATCCATACATGACCACAGGAAAAACCA
>SJYX01008543.1:12564-38975 GCA_006410675.1 Oreotragus oreotragus | reverse complement strand
CTTTCAATTTTTCACCATTGAGGATAATGTTTGCTGTGGGTTTGTCATATATAGCTTTTATTATGTTGAGGTATGTTCCTTCTATTCCTGCTTTCTGGAGAGTTTTTATCATAAATGGATGTTGAATTTTATCAAAGGCCTTCTCTGCATCTATTGAGATAATCATATGGCATTTATTTTTCAATTTGTTAATGTGGTGAATTACATTGATTGATTTACGGATATTGAAGAATCCTTGCATCCCTGGGATAAAGCCCACTTGGTCATGGTGTATTATCTTTATAATGTGTTGTTGGATTCTGACTGCTAGAATTTTGTTAAGGATTTTTACATCTATGTTCATCAGTAATATTGGCCTGTAATTTTCTTTTTTTGTCACATCTTTGTCAGGTTTTGGTATTAGGGTGATGATGGCCTTATAGAATGAGTTTGGAGGTTTACCTTCCTCTGCAATTTTCTGGAAGAGTTTGAGTAGGATAGGTGTTAGCTCTTCTCGAAATTTTTGGTAGAATTCAGCTGTGAAGCCATCTGGACCTGGGATTTTTTTTTTTTTTCCTGGAAGATTTTTGATTACAGTTTCAATTTCTGTGCTTGTGATGGGTCTGTTAAGATTTTCTGTTTCTTCCTGGTTCAGTTTTGGAAAGTTGTACTTTTTAAGAATTTGTCCATTTCTTCCAAGTTGTCCATTTTATTGGCATATAGTTGCTGATGGGCTTCCCTGGTGGCTCAGAGGTTAAAGCGTCTACCTCCAATGTGGGAGACCCGGGTTCGATCCCTGGGTCGGGAAGATGCCCTGGAGAAGGAAATGGCAATCCACTCCAGTATTCTTGCCTGGAGAATCCCATGGACGGAGAAGCCTACTAGGTTACAGTCCACGGGGTTGCAAAGAGTCGGACACGACTGAGCGACTTCACCTTCACTTTCATAGTTGCTGATAGTAGTCTCTTATAATCCTTTGTATTTCTGTGTTGTCTGTTGTGATCTCTCCATTTTCATTTCTAATTTTATTGATTTGATTTTTCTCCTTTGTTTCTTTATGAGTATGCCTAATGGTTTGTCAATTTTATTTATCCTCTCAAAGAAACAGCTTTTGGGTTTGTTGATTTTTGCTATGGTCTCTTTTGTTTGTTTTGCATATATTTCTGTCCTAATTTTTAAGATTTCTTTCCTTCTACTAACCCTGGGGTCTTCATTTCTTCCTTTTCTAGTTGCTTTAGGTGTAGAGTTAAGTTTTTGATTTTTTTCTTGTTTCTTGAGGTATGCCTGTATTGCTATGAACGTTCTCCTTCTCCTTAGCACTGCTTTTACAGTGTCCCACAGGTTTTGGGTTGTTGTGTTTTCATTTTCATTCGTTTCTATGCATATTTTGATTTCTTCTGTGATTTGTTGGTTATTTAGCATCGTGTTGTTCAGCCTCCATATGTTGGAATTTGTAATAGTTTTTCTCCTGTAATTCAGATCTAATCTTACTGCATTGTGGTCAGAAAAGATGCTTAGAATGATTTCAGTTTTTTTTAACTTACCAAGGCTAGATTTATGGTGCAGGATGTGATCTGTCCTGGAGAAGGTTCCGTGTGCGCTTGAGAAAAAGGTGAAATTCATTGTTTTGGGGTGAAATGTCCTATAGATATCAATTAGGTCTACCTGGTCTATTGTATCATTTAAAGTTTGTGTTTCCTTGTTAATTTTCTGTTTAGTTGACCTATCCATAATTGTGAGTGGGGTTTTAATCTCCCACTATTATTGTGTTGTTGTTAATTTCCCCTTTCATACTTGTTAGTATTTTCTAACATATTGTGGTGCTCCTATGTTGGGTGCATATATATTTATAATTTTTATATCTTCTTCTTGGATTGATCTTTTGATCACTATGTAGTGTCCTTCTTTGTCTCTTTTCATGGCCTTTGTTTTAAAGTCTATTTTACCTGGTATGAGTATTGCTACTTCTGCTTTCTTTTGGTCTCTGTTTGTATGGAATATCTTTTTCCAGCCCTTCACTTTCAGTCTGTATGTGTCCCCTGTTTTGAGGTCGGTCTCTTGTAGACAACAAAAATAAGGGTCCTGTTTTTGTATCCATTCAGCCAGTCTTTGTCTTTTGGTTGGGGCATTCAACCCATTGATGTTTAAAGTAATTATTGATAAGTAATAATGCCATTGCCATTTACTTTATTGTTTTGGGTTTGGGTTTATACACCCTTTTTTTTTTCCCCCCAGATGTTCAAGATGGTTTTATTTATTTATTTATTTTAGAGCTTCCATTTTACTTTATTTTACTTTACAGTACTCTATTGGTTTTGGCATACATTGACATGAATCTGCCACGGGTGTACACAAACTCCCAAACATGAACCCCCCTCCCACCTCCGACCCCACATCATCCCTCCGGATCATCCCCATACACCAGCCCCAAGCATCCTGCATCCTGCATTGAACATAGACTGGCGATTCATTTCTTACATGATAGTATACATATTTCAATGCTATTCTCCCAAATCATCCCACCCTCTCCCTCTCCCTCTCCTTCTCCCTCAGAGTCCATAAGTCCGCTCTACACATCTGTATCTCTTTTGCTGTCTTGCATACAGGGTCCTCATTACCATCTTTCTAAATTCCATATATATGTGTTAGTATACTGTATTGGTGTTTTTCTTTCTGGCTTACTTCACTCTGTATAATTGGTTCCAGTTTCATCCATCTTATTAGAACTGATTCAAATGTATTCTTTTTAATGGCTGAGTAATACTCCATTGTGTATATGTACCACAGCTTTCTTATCCATTCATCCGCTGATGGACATCTAGGTTGTTTCCATGTCCTGGCTATTATAAACAGTGCTGCAATGAACATTGGGGTACATGTGTCTCTTTCTATTCTGGTTTCCTCGGTGTGTATGCCCAGCAGTGGGATTGCTGGGTCATAAGGCAGTTCTATTTGCAATTTCTTAAGGAATCTCCACACTGTTCTCCATAGTGGCTGTACTAGTTTGCATTCCCACCAACAGTGTAAAAGGGTTCCCTTTTCTCCACACCCTCTCCAGCATTTATTGCTTGCAGACTTTTGGATCGCAGCCATTCTGACTGGTGTGAAGTGGTATCTCATTGTGGTCTTGATTTGCATTTCTCTGATAATGAGTGACGTTGAGCATCTTTTCATGTGTTTGTTAGCCATCCGTATGTCTTCTTTGGAGAAATGTCTATTTAGTTCTTTGGCCCATTTTTTGATTGGGTCGTTTATTTTTCTGGAATTGAGCTGTATAAGTTGCTTGTATATTTTTGAGATTAGTTGTTTGTCAGTTGCTTCATTTGCTATTATTTTCTCCCATTCAGAGGGTTGTCTTTTCACCTTGCTTATAGTTTCCTTTGTTGTGCAGAAGCTTTTAATTTTAATTAGATCCCATTTGTTTATATTTGCTTTTATTTCCAGTATTCTGGGAGGCGGATCATTGAGGATCCTGCTGTGATTTATGTCGGAGAGTGTTTTGCCTATGTTCTCCTCTAGGAGTTTTATAGTTTCTGGTCTTACATTTAGATCTTTAATCCATTTTGAGTTTATTTTTGTGTGTGGTGTTAGAAAGTGATCTAGTTTCATTCTTTTACAAGTGGTTGACCAGTTTTCCCAGCACCACTTGTTAAAGAGATTGTCTTTACTCCATTGTATATTCTTGCCTCCTTTGTCAAAGATAAGGTGTCCATATGTGTGTGGATTTATCTCTGGGCTTTCTATTTTGTTCCATTGATCTATATTTCTGTCTTTGTGCCAGTACCACACTGTCTTGATGACTGTGGCTTTGTAGTAGAGCCTGAAGTCAGGTAAGTTGATTCCTCCAGTTCCATTCTTCTTTCTCAAAATTGCTTTGGCTATTCGAGGTTTTTTGTATTTCCATACAAATCTTGAAATTATTTGTTCTAGTTCTGTGAAAAATACCGCTGGTAGCTTGATAGGGATTGCATTGAATCTGTAGATTGCTTTGGGTAATATATTCATTTTCACTATATTGATTCTTCCAATCCATGAACATGGTATATTTCTCCATCTATTAGTGTCCTCTTTGATTTCTTTCATCAGTGTTTTATAGTTTTCTATATATAAGTCTTTAGTTTCTTTAGGTAGATATATTCCTAAGTATTTTATTCTTTTCGTTGCAATGGTGAATGGAATTGTTTCCTTAATTTCGTTTTCTACTTTCTCATTATTAGTGTATAGGAATGCAAGGGATTTCTGTGTGTTGATTTTATATCCTGCAACTTTACTATATTCATTGATTAGCTCTAGTAATTTTCTGGTGGAGTCTTTAGGGTTTTCTATGTAGAGGATCATGTCATCTGCAAACAGTGAGAGTTTTACTTCTTCTTTTCCAATTTGGATTCCTTTTATTTCTTTTTCTGCTCTGATTGCTGTGGCCAAAACTTCCAGAACTATGTTGAATAGTAGCGGTGAAAGTGGACATCCTTGTCTTGTTCCTGACTTTAGGGGAAATGCTTTCAATTTTTCACCATTGAGGATAATGTTTGCTGTGGGTTTGTCATATATAGCTTTTATTATGTTGAGGTATGTTCCTTCTATTCCTGCTTTCTGGAGAGTTTTTATCATAAATGGATGTTGAATTTTATCAAAGGCCTTCTCTGCATCTATTGAGATAATCATATGGCATTTATTTTTCAATTTGTTAATGTGGTGAATTACATTGATTGATTTGCGAATATTGAAGAATCCTTGCATTCCTGGGATAAAGCCTACTTGGTCATGGTGTATGATCTTTTTAATGTGTTGTTGGATTCTGATTGCTAGAATTTTGTTGAGGATTTTTGCATCTATGTTCATCAGTGATATTGGCCTGTAGTTTTCTTTTTTTGTGGCATCTTTGTCAGGTTTTGGTATTAGGGTGATGGTGGCCTCATAGAATGAGTTTGGAAGTTTACCTTCCTCTGCAATTTTCTGGAAGAGTTTGAGTAGGATAGGTGTTAGCTCTTCTCGAAATTTTTGGTAGAATTCAGCTGTGAAGCCGTCTGGACCTGGGCTTTTGTTTGCTGGAAGATTTCTGATTACAGTTTCAATTTCCGTGCTTGTGATGGGTCTGTTAAGATTTTCTATTTCTTCCTGGTTCAGTTTTGGAAAGTTGTATTTTTCTAAGAATTTGTCCATTTCTTCCACGTTGTCCAATTTATTGGCATATAATTGCTGATAGTAGTCTCTTATGATTCTTTGTATTTCTGTGTTGTCTGTTGTGATCTCTCCATTTTCATTTCTGATTTTATTGATTTGATTTTTCTCCCTTTGTTTCTTGATGAGTCTGGCTAATGGTTTGTCAATTTTATTTATCTTTTCAAAAAACCAGCTTTTGGCTTTGTTGATTTTTGCTATGGTCTCTTTTGTTTCTTTTGCATTTATTTCTGCCCTAATTTTTAAGATTTCTTTCCTTCTACTAACTCTGGGGTTCTCCATTTCTTCCTTTTCTAGTTGCTTTAGGTGTAGAGTTAGGTTATTTATTTGACTTTTTTCTTGTTTCCTGAGGTATGCCTGTATTGCTATGAACTTTCCTCTTAGCACTGCTTTTATAGTGTCCCACAGGTTTTGGGTTGTTGTGTTTTCATTTTCATTCATTTCTATGCACATTTTGATTTCTTTTTTGATTTCTTCTGTGATTTGTTGGTTATTCAGAAGCGTATTGTTCAGCCTCCAAATGTTGGAATTTTTAATAGTTTTTCTCCTGTAATTGAGATCTAATCTTAATGCATTATGGTCAGAAAAGATGCTTGGAATGATTTCGATTTTTTTGAATTTATCAAGGTTAGATTTATGTCCCAGGATGTGATCTATCCTGGAGAAGGTTCCGTGAGCACTTGAGAAAAAGGTGAAATTCATTGTTTTGGGGTGAAATGTCCTATAGATATCAATTAGGTCTAACTGGTCTATTGTATCATTTAAAGTTTGCGTTTCTTTGTTAATTTTCTGGTTAGTTGATCTGTCCATAGGTGTGAGTGGGGTATTAAAGTCTCCCACTATTATTGTGTTATTGTCAATTTCCCCTTTCATACTTGTTAGCATTTGTCTTACATATTGCGGTGCTCCTATGTTGGGTGCATATATATTTATAATTGTTATATCTTCTTCTTGGATTGATCCTTTGATCATTATGTAGTGGCCTTCTTTGTCTCTTTTCACAGCCTTTGCTTTAAAGTCTATTTTATCAGCTATGAGTATTGCCACTCCTGCTTTCTTTTGGTCTCTATTTGCATGATATATCTTTTTCCAGCCTTTCACTTTCAGTCTGTTTATGTCCCTTGTTTTGAGGTGGGTTTCTTGTAGACAGCATATACAAGGGTCTTGTTTTTGTATCCATTCAGCCAGTCTTTGTCTTTTGGTTGGGGCATTCAACCCATTTACGTTTAAGGTAATTATTGAGAAGTATGATCCCGTTGCCATTTACTTTATTGTTTTGGGTTCGGGTTTATACACCCTTTTTGTTTCCTGTCTAGAGAATATCCTTTAGCATTTGTTGGAGAGCTGGTTTGGTGGTGCTGAATTCTCTCAGCTTTTGCTTGTCTGTAAAGCTTTTGATTTCTCCTTCATATTTGAATGAGATACTTGCTGGGTACAGTAATCTGGGCTGTAGGTTATTTTCTTTCATCACTTTAAGTATGTCCTGCCATTCTTCCTGGCCTGAAGAGTTTCTATTGAAAGATCAGCTGTTTGGGAATCCCTTTGTGTGTTATTTGTTGTTTTTCCCTTGCTGCTTTTAATATTTGTTCTTTGTGTTTGATCTTTGTTAATCTGATTAGTATATGTCTTGGGGTGTTTCGCCTTGGGTTTATCCTATTTGGGACTCTCTGGGTTTCTTGGACTTGGGTGATTATTTCCTTCCCCATTTTAGGGAAGTTTTCAACTATTATCTCCTCAAGTATTTTCTAATGGTCTTTCTTTTTGTCTTCTTCTTCTGGGACTCCTATGTCTCGAATGCTGGGGTGTTTAACATTGTCCTGGAGACCTCTAAGATTGTCCTCATTTCTTTTAATTCGTTTTTCTTGTTTCTTATCTGATTCATTTATTTCTACTATTCTATCTTCTACTTCACTAATCCTATCTTCTCCCTCCATTTTTCTACTATTTGTTCCCTCCAGAGTGTTTTTGATCTCATTTATTGCATTGTTCATTATTTGCTGACTCCTTATTTCTTCTTGATCCTTGTTAAACCTTTCTTGCATCTTCTCAATCCTTGTCTCCAGGCTGTTTATCTGTGATTCCATTTTGATTTCAATATTTTGGATCATTTTGACTATCATTATTTAGAATTATTTATCAGGTAGATTCCCTATCTCTTCCTGTTTGGTTTGTTGGGCATTTATCCTGTTCCTTTACCTGCTGGGTGTTCCCTGTCTCTTCATCTTGTTTATATTGCTTTCTTTGGAGTGTCCTTTCTGTATTCTGGCAGTTTGTGGAGTTCTCTTTATTGTGGAGTTTCCTCGCTGTGGGTGAGGTTGTACGGGTGGCTTGTCAAGGTTTCTTGGTTAGGGAAGCTTATGTCGGTGTTCTGGTGGGTGGAGCTGGATTTCTTCTCTCTGGAGTGCAGTGAAGTGTCCAGTAATGAGTTATGAGATGTCAATGGCTTTGGAGTGACTTTGGGCAGCCTGTATATTGAAGCTCAGGGCTGTGTTCCTGTGTTGCTGGAGAATTCACGTGGTATGTCTTGCTCTGGAACTTGTTGGCCCTTGGGTGGTGCTTGGTTTCAGTGTAGGCATGGAGGTGTTTGATGAGCTCCTGTCGATTAATGTTCCCTGGAGTCAGGAGTTTCAGGTATTCTCAGGATTTGGTCTTAAGCCTCCTGCTTCTGATTTGCAGTCTTGTTTTTACAGTAGCCTTAAGACTTCTCCATCTATACAGCACTAATGATAAAACATCTAGCTTAAGGATGAAAAGTTTCTCCACAGTGAGGGACACCCAGAGAGGTTTACAGAGTTACACAGAGAAGAGAAGAGAGAGGAGGGAGTTAGAGGTGACTCGAATGAGATGAGGTGGAATCAAAAGAGGAGAGAACAAGCTAGCCAGTAATCACTTCCTTATGTGTGTTCCACAGTCTGGACCGCTGAGAGATGTTCACAGAGTTATGCAGAGAAGAGAAGAGGGAGGAAGGAGACAGAGGTGGCCAGGAGGTTAAAGACGGAGAATCAAAAGGAGAGAGACAGATCCAGCCAATAATCAGTTCCCTAAGTGTTCTCCACTGTTTGGAAGACACAAAGAGATTCACAGAGTTGGGTAGAGAAGAGAAGGGGGAGGGATGAGAGAGAGGCAACCTGGTGGAGAAAAAGGAAAGTCCAAAGAGGAAGAGAGTAGTCAAGCCAGTAATCTTGCTCCCAAGTAAAAATGGGTACTGAAGATTGGGTTCTTAAAGGTACAAAATTGATAACAAATACCAAAAAGCAAATATTAAAAATCTAGAGTAGAGGTTGGATTTTTGAAAATACAATACTAAAAAGAAAAAAATCAAAAAAATTATGAAAATTATATATATATATGAAGATTGCTTTAAAAAATAGGGTCTCTTTTTTTGCAAAGTAATATTAGGTTGTAAAAATGAAAATTAAGGGAGTAACAGAGGACTTAAAAGAAAAATTGTAAATGATAGTAAAAATAGTAAAAATATATCTAGGACTTAATCTGGTGGTGTTGTGGGCAGTGTGGGGTCAGTTCATTTTCAGCTCGTTCCTTGGTCCAGCTTTTATTTCTCAAGATCTATAGGCCCCTTCCTATGTAGTTGGTACTAACTACAGGGTTTTAATCTATTGCACCTGTCACTTCCAAGAGGGTTCCCTCTGTTTTAGATTTTTCTGTTTGCTGGTCTCTTCAGTGTCTGATCTCCGTCCTGACACAAGGGGGCAATGGTGGACACTTTTTTAGGCTCACTTGTTCAGTCGTGCTGTGGGGAGGGAGGGACGCTGCAAATGAATAACACTGGCGTGTGCTCGCACAGTCTCACCCACACTGGGCCTGCCCTGCTCATGGTGCATGTGCCCTCCCTGCCCACACTGCTCAGGCTCTAGGTTGCTCTGCTGGTCCGAGGCCAGCCCTGGGCTGCATGCACCTCCCAGGTCTAAGCGCCACAGGTTCAGGCACTTGGGTAGTCTTCAGAGGCGCAGACTCTGTTGGGCCTGCGTTTTGTGCCCTTCCGAGGTCCAAGCAGCCCAGGTGATGAGGTGTTTGGTGAGCACAGTCACTGCGACTTATGGCCTCCCCTGTCCCTGCCACTGGGTTTTCTGGGTGTACAACCGGCGCACCTTCTCAGGTGGATGTTGACCATCTAGAACCCCAAGAAGTCCTAGTTAGCAAAGAAGCCTGCTTGCAGTTTGGTAGATAATGCCTCTCTGGGGCTGTGATTGGCCCCTTTTGGCTCTGGCTGCCTGTCACCAGAGGGGGATGGTCTGCAACCTGCTATCTCTGTTCAGTCCTTTGTTCTGTGAGCTGGCCTGATGGTGTTTTAGGCTAGAGCTTTTCACGTAACTCTGCTCAGTCCTTTGTTCTGTGAGTGGGCCTGGTGGTGTCTTAGATTAGGGCTTTTTGCATGGTAGCTATCCCACAGTCTGGTTTGCTATTCTAGGTTAGTTCCCTCAGATTGCCCTTGGGGAATTCAGGCCCGGTCCTTACTCTAAGCAATGGAGCCCGCACCTCCCTACCCAGTCCCTGCTTGCTAGTGGCAGGTGCACTTGACTGTGCTGCTTCTCCACAGGGGGAGTTACCGTTGGGCACGTAATTGTGGGTTTTAATTATTTATTTATTTTTCCTCCCAGTCATGTTGCTCTTTGTGGTTCCAAGGCTTGCCACAGACTCAGCAGACTGTTTCCTAGTGTTTGGAAACCTCTTTTTTTAAGACTCCCTTTCTTAAGGGTAGCTCCGTCCCTACCTCTTTTGTCTCTCTTTTTGTCTTTTATATTTTTTCTTACCTCCTTTTGAAGACAATGGGCTGCTTTTCTGGGAGCCTGATGTCCTCTGCCAGCATTCAGAAGTTGTTTTGTGGAATTGACTCAGCGTTTAAATGTTCTTTTGATGAATTTGTTGA
The DNA here is from genome assembly GCA_006410675.1 of Oreotragus oreotragus. Lineage (NCBI taxonomy): Eukaryota > Metazoa > Chordata > Mammalia > Artiodactyla > Bovidae > Oreotragus > Oreotragus oreotragus. Next base: position 28,927 of record SJYX01008543.1, on the reverse strand, counting down.
GGAGAAAGTGGTCTCCCTGTCCTCTCTGACTATTAACTTTTTTTGTTTGTTTAATTAGTGTGGTGCGTGCATGCTCAGTCATGTCCAACACTTTGCAAGTCTTTAGACTGTAGCCCACCAGGTTCCTCTGCCCATTGGATTTTCCAGGCAAGAATACTGAAGTGGGTTGCCATTTCCTTTACTGAGGGATCCTCGTGACCCAGAGATTGAACCCGTGTCCCCTGCATCTCCTGCACTGCTGGCAGATTCTTTACCTCTGAGCCCTCCAGGAAGCCCTTATGGTTGTTGTTGTTCACTTACTAAGTAATGTCCGACTCTTTGGGACCCCATGGACTGCAGCACTCCAGGCTTCCCTGTCCTTCACTATATTCTGGAATTAACTGAAATTCATGTCTATTGAGTTGATGATGCCATCCAACCATCTCATCCTCTGTCGTCCCCTTCTCCTCCTGCCCTCAATCTTTCCCAGCATCAGGGTCTTTTCCAATGAGTCAGCTCTTCACCTCAGGTGACCAAAGTATTGAAGTTTCACCTTCAGCATCCATCCTTCCAATGAACACCCAGGACTGATCTCCTTTAGGATGGACTGGTTGGATCTTCTTGCAATCCAAGGGACTGTCAAGAGTCTTCTCCAACACCACAGTTCAAAAGCATCAATTCTTCTGCGCTCAGCTTTCTTTATAGTTCAACTCTCACATCCATGCATGACCACTGGAAAAACCATAGCCTTGACTACATGGACCTTTGTTGACAAAGGAATGTCTCTGCTTTTTAATATGCTGTCTAGGTTGGTCATAACTTTCCTTCCAAGAATTTAGTGTCTTTTAATTTCATGGCTGCAATCACCATCTGAAGTGATTTTGGAGCCCAGAAAAATAAAGTCAGCCACTGTTTCCACTGTTGCCCCATCTATTTGCCGTGAAGTGATGGGACCAGATGCCATGATCTTCATTTTCTGAATGTTGAGCTTTAAGCCAACTTTTTCACTCTCCTCTTTCACCTTCATCAAGAGGCTTTTTAGTTCTTCTTCACTTTCTGCCATAAGGGTGGTGTCATCTGCATATCTTGTACTGCTGCTAAGTCACTCCAGTCGTGTCCAACTCTGTGTGACCCCACAGACGGCAGCCCACCAGGCTCCCCCATCCCTGGGATTCTCCAGGTAAGAACACTGGAGTGGGGTGCCATTTCCTTCTCCAATGCATGAAAGTGAAAAGGGAAAGTGAAGTCACTCAGTCGTGTCCGACTCTTCACGACCCCTGGTACTGTATAGCCCACAGTCTCGTCCATCCATGGGATTTTCCAGGCAGGAGTACTGGAGTGGGGTATGTACTATATACACATATATGAAGTGAAGTGTTAGTCCCTCTGTAGTGTCTGACTCTCTGTGACCCTGTGGACTGTAGCTTGTCTTGGTCCTGATCTTAGGGGCAATGCTTTCAGTTTTTCACCATTAAGAATAAGGTTTGCTGTAGGCTTATCATATATGGCATTTACTATAGTGAGATAGGTTCCTTCTATGCCTATTTTTTGAAGAGTTTTAATTGTAAATGGGTGCTGAATTTTGTCAAAGGCTTTTTCTGCACCTATTGAGATGATCATATGGTTTTTATCTTTCAGTTTGTTAATATGATGTATCACATTGATTGATTTGTGTATACTGAAGAATCCTTGCATTCCTGGAATAAACCCAACCTGGTCATGGTGTTGCTTCCCTGGTGGCTTAGATGGTAAAGTGGTCATGGTGTATGAGTTTTTTGATGTGTTGCTGAATTGTTTGCTAAAATTTTGTTGAGGTTTTTAGCATCTATGTTCATCAGTGATATTGGCCTGAAGTTTTCTTTTTTGTGCTGTTTTTGTCTGGTTTTGGTATCACAGAATGAGTTTGGAAGTGTTCCTTTTCAATTTTTTTGAAAGAGTTTAAGAAGGGTGGACATTAGCTCTACTCTAAATGTTTGATAGAATTCTTCTGTGAAGCCATCTGGTCCTGGGCTTTTGGTTTTGGGGAGATTTTTGATCACAGCTTCAGTTCGTGCTTGCAATTGGTTTGTTCATATTTTCTACTTCTTGCTGATTTAGTCTTGGAAGATTGAACTTTTCTAAGAATCTGTCCATTTCTTCCAGGTATCCATTTTATTGCCATATAGTTGTTCATAATAGTTTCTTATAATCCTTTATATTTCTGCATTGTCTGTTGTAACCTCTCCTTTTTTCATTTTTAAGTTTGATGATTTGATTCCTCTTTTTTTTTTTTTTCTTGATGAGTCTGGCTAAAGGTCTGTCAATTTTGTTTATCTTTTTAAAGAACCAGATTTTAGTTTTGTTAATCTTTACTATTGTTTCTTTCATTTCTTTTTCAATTATTTCTGCTCAGATCTTTATGAGTTTTTGCCTTCTGATACTTTTGGTTTTTTTTGTTGTTGTTCTTCTTTTTCCATTTGTTTTAGGTGTAAAGTTAGGTTGTCTGTTCAATGTTTTTCTTGTTTCTTGAGGTAGGCTTGTATTGCTGTAAATTTCCCTCTTAGGGCTGCTTTTGCTGCATCCCGTAGGTTTTGAGTTGTCATATCTTCATTGTCATTTGCTTCTAGAAANGTTCTTCTTTTTCCATTTGTTTTAGGTGTAAAGTTAGGTTGTCTGTTCAATGTTTTTCTTGTTTCTTGAGGTAGGCTTGTATTGCTGTAAATTTCCCTCTTAGGGCTGCTTTTGCTGCATCCCGTAGGTTTTGAGTTGTCATATCTTCATTGTCATTTGCTTCTAGAAATGTTTTGTTTGCCCTTTTGATTTCTTCAGTTACCTGTTGGTTATTTTGAAACATGTTGTTTAATCTCCACGTGTTTGTGTTCCTTACTTTTTTTTTTCTTGTAATTGATATCTAGTCTCATAATGTTGTGGTCGGAAAAGATGCTTGATACAATTTCAGTTTTCTTTAATTTACCAAGCTTTGATTTGTGAGCCAAGATGTAGTCTATCCTGGAGAATGTTTCATGTTCCTCTACATTTGGATGGAATGTCCTGAAGATGTCAATGAGCTCCATCTCATCTAATGTATCACTTAAGACTTGTGTTTCCTTATTAATTTTCTGCTTTGGTCATCTGTCCATTGGTGTCAGTGGGGTGTTAACATCTCCTACTATTGTGTTACCTCAGTTTCTCCTTTTATGTCTGTTAATGTTTGTCTTATGTATTGAGGTGCTCCTATGTTGAGTGCATAGTTGGTGGACACTTTTTTAGGCTCACTTGTTCAGTCGTGCTGTGGGGAGGGAGGGACGCTGCAAATGAATAACACTGGCGTGTGCTCGCACAGTCTCACCCACACTGGGCCTGCCCTGCTCATGGTGCATGTGCCCTCCCTGCCCACACTGCTCAGGCTCTAGGTTGCTCTGCTGGTCCGAGGCCAGCCCTGGGCTGCATGCACCTCCCAGGTCTAAGCGCCACAGGTTCAGGCACTTGGGTAGTCTTCAGAGGCGCAGACTCTGTTGGGCCTGCGTTTTGTGCCCTTCCGAGGTCCAAGCAGCCCAGGTGATGAGGTGTTTGGTGAGCACAGTCACTGCGACTTATGGCCTCCCCTGTCCCTGCCACTGGGTTTTCTGGGTGTACAACCGGCGCACCTTCTCAGGTGGATGTTGACCATCTAGAACCCCAAGAAGTCCTAGTTAGCAAAGAAGCCTGCTTGCAGTTTGGTAGATAATGCCTCTCTGGGGCTGTGATTGGCCCCTTTTGGCTCTGGCTGCCTGTCACCAGAGGGGGATGGTCTGCAACCTGCTATCTCTGTTCAGTCCTTTGTTCTGTGAGCTGGCCTGATGGTGTTTTAGGCTAGAGCTTTTCACGTAACTCTGCTCAGTCCTTTGTTCTGTGAGTGGGCCTGGTGGTGTCTTAGATTAGGGCTTTTTGCATGGTAGCTATCCCACAGTCTGGTTTGCTATTCTAGGTTAGTTCCCTCAGATTGCCCTTGGGGAATTCAGGCCCGGTCCTTACTCTAAGCAATGGAGCCCGCACCTCCCTACCCAGTCCCTGCTTGCTAGTGGCAGGTGCACTTGACTGTGCTGCTTCTCCACAGGGGGAGTTACCGTTGGGCACGTAATTGTGGGTTTTAATTATTTATTTATTTTTCCTCCCAGTCATGTTGCTCTTTGTGGTTCCAAGGCTTGCCACAGACTCAGCAGACTGTTTCCTAGTGTTTGGAAACCTCTTTTTTTAAGACTCCCTTTCTTAAGGGTAGCTCCGTCCCTACCTCTTTTGTCTCTCTTTTTGTCTTTTATATTTTTTCTTACCTCCTTTTGAAGACAATGGGCTGCTTTTCTGGGAGCCTGATGTCCTCTGCCAGCATTCAGAAGTTGTTTTGTGGAATTGACTCAGCGTTTAAATGTTCTTTTGATGAATTTGTTGAGGAGAAAGTGGTCTCCCTGTCCTCTCTGACTATTAACTTTTTTTGTTTGTTTAATTAGTGTGGTGCGTGCATGCTCAGTCATGTCCAACACTTTGCAAGTCTTTAGACTGTAGCCCACCAGGTTCCTCTGCCCATTGGATTTTCCAGGCAAGAATACTGAAGTGGGTTGCCATTTCCTTTACTGAGGGATCCTCGTGACCCAGAGATTGAACCCGTGTCCCCTGCATCTCCTGCACTGCTGGCAGATTCTTTACCTCTGAGCCCTCCAGGAAGCCCTTATGGTTGTTGTTGTTCACTTACTAAGTAATGTCCGACTCTTTGGGACCCCATGGACTGCAGCACTCCAGGCTTCCCTGTCCTTCACTATATTCTGGAATTAACTGAAATTCATGTCTATTGAGTTGATGATGCCATCCAACCATCTCATCCTCTGTCGTCCCCTTCTCCTCCTGCCCTCAATCTTTCCCAGCATCAGGGTCTTTTCCAATGAGTCAGCTCTTCACCTCAGGTGACCAAAGTATTGAAGTTTCACCTTCAGCATCCATCCTTCCAATGAACACCCAGGACTGATCTCCTTTAGGATGGACTGGTTGGATCTTCTTGCAATCCAAGGGACTGTCAAGAGTCTTCTCCAACACCACAGTTCAAAAGCATCAATTCTTCTGCGCTCAGCTTTCTTTATAGTTCAACTCTCACATCCATGCATGACCACTGGAAAAACCATAGCCTTGACTACATGGACCTTTGTTGACAAAGGAATGTCTCTGCTTTTTAATATGCTGTCTAGGTTGGTCATAACTTTCCTTCCAAGAATTTAGTGTCTTTTAATTTCATGGCTGCAATCACCATCTGAAGTGATTTTGGAGCCCAGAAAAATAAAGTCAGCCACTGTTTCCACTGTTGCCCCATCTATTTGCCGTGAAGTGATGGGACCAGATGCCATGATCTTCATTTTCTGAATGTTGAGCTTTAAGCCAACTTTTTCACTCTCCTCTTTCACCTTCATCAAGAGGCTTTTTAGTTCTTCTTCACTTTCTGCCATAAGGGTGGTGTCATCTGCATATCTTGTACTGCTGCTAAGTCACTCCAGTCGTGTCCAACTCTGTGTGACCCCACAGACGGCAGCCCACCAGGCTCCCCCATCCCTGGGATTCTCCAGGTAAGAACACTGGAGTGGGGTGCCATTTCCTTCTCCAATGCATGAAAGTGAAAAGGGAAAGTGAAGTCACTCAGTCGTGTCCGACTCTTCACGACCCCACGTACTGTATAGCCCACAGTCTCGTCCATCCATGGGATTTTCCAGGCAGGAGTACTGGAGTGGGGTATGTACTATATACACATATATGAAGTGAAGTGTTAGTCCCTCTGTAGTGTCTGACTCTCTGTGACCCTGTGGACTGTAGCTTGTCTTGGTCCTGATCTTAGGGGCAATGCTTTCAGTTTTTCACCATTAAGAATAAGGTTTGCTGTAGGCTTATCATATATGGCATTTACTATAGTGAGATAGGTTCCTTCTATGCCTATTTTTTGAAGAGTTTTAATTGTAAATGGGTGCTGAATTTTGTCAAAGGCTTTTTCTGCACCTATTGAGATGATCATATGGTTTTTATCTTTCAGTTTGTTAATATGATGTATCACATTGATTGATTTGTGTATACTGAAGAATCCTTGCATTCCTGGAATAAACCCAACCTGGTCATGGTGTTGCTTCCCTGGTGGCTTAGATGGTAAAGTGGTCATGGTGTATGAGTTTTTTGATGTGTTGCTGAATTGTTTGCTAAAATTTTGTTGAGGTTTTTAGCATCTATGTTCATCAGTGATATTGGCCTGAAGTTTTCTTTTTTGTGCTGTTTTTGTCTGGTTTTGGTATCACAGAATGAGTTTGGAAGTGTTCCTTTTCAATTTTTTTGAAAGAGTTTAAGAAGGGTGGACATTAGCTCTACTCTAAATGTTTGATAGAATTCTTCTGTGAAGCCATCTGGTCCTGGGCTTTTGGTTTTGGGGAGATTTTTGATCACAGCTTCAGTTCGTGCTTGCAATTGGTTTGTTCATATTTTCTACTTCTTGCTGATTTAGTCTTGGAAGATTGAACTTTTCTAAGAATCTGTCCATTTCTTCCAGGTATCCATTTTATTGCCATATAGTTGTTCATAATAGTTTCTTATAATCCTTTATATTTCTGCATTGTCTGTTGTAACCTCTCCTTTTTTCATTTTTAAGTTTGATGATTTGATTCCTCTTTTTTTTTTTTTTCTTGATGAGTCTGGCTAAAGGTCTGTCAATTTTGTTTATCTTTTTAAAGAACCAGATTTTAGTTTTGTTAATCTTTACTATTGTTTCTTTCATTTCTTTTTCAATTATTTCTGCTCAGATCTTTATGAGTTTTTGCCTTCTGATACTTTTGGTTTTTTTTGTTGTTGTTCTTCTTTTTCCATTTGTTTTAGGTGTAAAGTTAGGTTGTCTGTTCAATGTTTTTCTTGTTTCTTGAGGTAGGCTTGTATTGCTGTAAATTTCCCTCTTAGGGCTGCTTTTGCTGCATCCCGTAGGTTTTGAGTTGTCATATCTTCATTGTCATTTGCTTCTAGAAATGTTTTGTTTGCCCTTTTGATTTCTTCAGTTACCTGTTGGTTATTTTGAAACATGTTGTTTAATCTCCACGTGTTTGTGTTCCTTACTTTTTTTTTTCTTGTAATTGATATCTAGTCTCATAATGTTGTGGTCGGAAAAGATGCTTGATACAATTTCAGTTTTCTTTAATTTACCAAGCTTTGATTTGTGAGCCAAGATGTAGTCTATCCTGGAGAATGTTTCATGTTCCTCTACATTTGGATGGAATGTCCTGAAGATGTCAATGAGCTCCATCTCATCTAATGTATCACTTAAGACTTGTGTTTCCTTATTAATTTTCTGCTTTGGTCATCTGTCCATTGGTGTCAGTGGGGTGTTAACATCTCCTACTATTGTGTTACCTCAGTTTCTCCTTTTATGTCTGTTAATGTTTGTCTTATGTATTGAGGTGCTCCTATGTTGAGTGCATAGATATTTACAATTGTTATGCCTTCCTCTTGGATTGACCCCTTGATTATTATGTAGTGTCCTTCCTTATCTCTTATAATCTTCTTTAAGGTTTATTTTGTCTGATATGAGGATTGATATTCCAGCTTTCTTTGGCTTCCCATTTGCATGGAATTTATTTTTCCATCCTCTCACTTTCACTCTATATGTGTCTTTAGGTCTGAAGTGGGTTTCTTGTAGACAGCATATATATGGGTCTTGTTTTTGTATCTATTCAACCAGGCTGTGTCTTTTGGTTGGAGCATTTAAGCCATTTACACTTAAAGTAATTATTGATCCATATGTTCCTATTGCCATTTTCTTAATTCTTTGGGGTTGATTTTGTAGATCTCTTTTCTTCTCTTGTATTTCTTGACTATATTTCTTGTGTTTCTTGTTAAGGCCCTCTAACATTTGTTGTAAAGCTGATTCAGTGGTACTGAATTGTCTTAACTTTTGCTTGTCTGAAAAGCTTTTTATTTCTCTCATCAATTTTGAATGAGATCCTTGCTCGGTACAGTAATCTTGGTTATACATTTTTCCCTTTCAGTACTTTAAATATATCCTGCCATTCCCTTCTAGCCTGCAGAGTTTCTGCTGAAAGATCAGCTGTTAAGTGTATAGTATTTCCCTTGTATGTTACTTATTGCTTCTCCCGTGCTGCTTTTAATATTCTTTCTTTGTGTTTTAGTCTTTGTTAGTTTGATTAGTATGTGTCTAGGTGTGTTTCTCCTTGGGTTTATCCTGTGTGGGACTCTTTGTGCCTCTTTGACTTGATTGAATATTTCCTTTTTCATGTTGGAGCAATTTTCAAGTATAATCTCTTCAAAAATGTTCTCATATCCTTTCTTTTTCTCTTCTTCTGAGACCCCTATTATTCTAATGTTGGTGCATTTGATATGGTCCCAGCTGTCTCTGAGACTATCCTCAGTTCTTTTAATTCTTTTTACTTTATTCTGCTCCTCAGAAGTTATTTCCACCATTTTACCTTCCAGCTCACTGATTCGTTCTTCTGCTTTAGGTATTCTGCTACTGATTGCTTCTTGAATATTTTTAATTTCAGTAATTGTGTTGTTTGTCTCTGCATATTTCTTCTTTAGTTCTTCTATGTCTTTGCTAATTGATTCTTGCATTTTCTCCATTTTGCTTTCAAGGTTTTTGATCATCTTTACTATCTTTATTCTGAATTCTTTTTCAGGTAATTTGCCTATTTCCTCTTCATTTATTTGGACTTCTGTGTTTCTAGTTTGTTCCTTCACTTGTGCAGTATTTCTCTGCCTTTTCATTATTTTTTTTAACTTATTTTGTTTTAGGTTTTTTTCCCCCAAGCTTCAAGGTTTAATTCTTTCTTCCTTTTGGTTTCTGCCCTATAAGGTTGGTCCTGTGATTTGGGTAAGCTTATAGGGTGAGATTTATGGTGAGTTTTTGTTTGTTTATTTGTTTTTCCTCTGAAGGGCAAGGTTAAATGAGGTGGTAATCCTATCTGCTGATGGGTGGGTTTGTATTTGTTCTGTTTGTTATTTAGATGAGGTGTCCTGCACAGGGTGCTGTTGGTGGTTGGTTGGGTGATGCTGAGTCTTGTATTTCAGTGGTTTCCTTTGTGTGAGTTCTCACTATTTGATACCCCTAGGGTTAGTTCTCTGGTAGTCTAGGGCCTTGAAGTCAGTGCTCCTACTCCAGAGGCTCAGGGGTTGATCTCTGGTCAAGATTGCACAAGTGGTTTGTTATGACATTAAATGAGATTAAAACAAATATACAAAAACGAGAAACCAAAGATGAACCCAGAGAAATGGCAGTTACATAATCAGGCAAATAATAATTGAAATAGTGGAATACACATTTACATATACACTCATGAGCAAAGTCAAAACATTCCAACAAAAATAAAGTACAATAGATTGACCTGGCAAGCAAAGGAAATCACAAGTTATATTTACCAGTTAAGAACAAAACTAACCAAAGCACAACTGGAAAACAAAACTAAAGCAAGTTGCTGAGTGGGGAATAAAGCAATGGAAAAAAAACTAACAAATATGTTGAGAGGTAAGGAAAGAAAGAAAAGAATGAGAGAATACATATGCAGAGTTAAATAGAGGTAGATCAAGAAGATTTATATATATTAAAGATTAACTGCAAGGGGAAAAGAACAGTAAGAAAGACAAACAAAGGAATAAATGTAGAAAAATATAATAGATTTTAAAGAATTAAGTTAAAGTTATAAAAAAGAGAAAAGATAAAAAACCAGATGAAAGAAAAAAAGAAGAAAAAAAGAAGGCAAAACTCCACAGAATTGCAAAAGCCCAACGTAGATGTAGAGGTTTATAACAACAATAAAAAGTGTGACTGAATATATACATATACACCCATAAGCAAAATCAAAACACTCAAACAAAAATAAAGTACAATAGATTTACCCAGTGAACAAAAGAAATCAAAAATTATATCTACCAGAACAAAACTAACTAAAGCACAAACTGGAAAACAAAACTAAAGCAAGGTGCCAATTGGGGAATAAAGCAATGAAAATAAAACTAACAAATATGTTGAGAAGAAAGGAAAGAAAGAAAGAATAGTTAAGCAAAATTAAAAAGAAGTAGATGAAGAAGATTTATATACATTAAAGATTAACTGTCAGGGGAAAAGAACAGTAGGAAAGGCAAACATAGGAATAAATGTAGAAAAATATAATAGGTTTAAGAAAATTAAAGATTAAAATTATAAAAACGAGAAAAGAAAAAACAATGGAAGAAGAAAGAGAAAAGGACCAAAAAGGAAAACTCCACAGAACTGCAAAGGCCCAACATAGAGGCAGAGGTTTAGAGCAACAATAAAAACTGGGACAGAATATACACATATACACCCTTAAACAAAATCAAACAGTCCAACAAAAATAAAGTAGAATAGATTGACCTGGTGAACAAAGGGAACCAAAAATTATGTCTACCAAAAGAAAAATAACTAAACCACAAACTGGAAAACAAAACTAAACCAAGGTGCCAACTGGGGTATAAACGGATGAAAATAGAACTAACAAATATGTTGAGACTAAAGGAAAGAAAGAAAAGAAAGAAAGGATAGATATGCAAAGTTAAATAGAGGTAGACAAAAAAGATTTATATATACTAAAAATTAACTGCAAGGGGGAAAGAACAGTAGGAAAAGCAAACAAAGGAGCAAATGTAGAAATAATAGGTTTAAAAAATTAAAGAGAAGAGAGAAAAAACTCCCCAGAACTACAAAAGCCCAACATAGAGGCAGAGGTTTATAACAACAATAAAAAATCTGACTGAGAAGAAAAAAAAAAAAGCTCAAAAGCTTAGTAAGATTTCATAGTGCCAATAAAATCGACAACTACAACAGAGTGGGGGAAAAGGAAAAAAAGAAAAGAATCGAAAAGAATGTACAGAACAAGTCAAAACATAAGAACAATAAATGTTTTTCTTGTCACTGCTGTCAAAGTCCTTTTGCTCACTGGGAGTCACAGTCCACTTCACCTCCCTCAGATGCCCTCCAACACTGTGCTGATCTCGGGACCTACAGTGGAGGCAGCTCAGATCCTAATCTGCTTCTATTCCTCGGTGTTCTTGCCTCCCATGTCCACAGCTATCAGAACTAATGTGTTTTCTTTTGTGGGAGCTCTCAGTGACCTTTCGTATATTCCATAGACACAGAGTCTGCCTAGTTGATCGTGTGGATTTAATCTTCAACTTGTAGAGCCGACGGGAGGGTTTTGGGTCTTCTTCCTTAGTCACACTGCCCCTGGGTTTCAATTGTGGTTTTATTTCCACCTCTGCATATGGGTTGTCCACTGGGGTTTGCTCCTGAGGCTGCCCTGGAGGACTTGGGTTTGCCCCTGTCAGGGCCAGGTGTGGAGGTGGTGCAGCTGCTTGAGTCACAGGGGTTCTGGCAGCACAAGGTACTCGGGAGTTGGTGGCTAGGACAGCAGGAAATATAGTTCTTTAGAAGGGTATGGCTACCAATATTGGCCAATATGTTCCACTTTTCTTGCCTGTAGAACCCCACTCCCTGACAGAGAAGCCTAGTGGGCCACAGTCTACAGGGTTGCAAAGAGTTGGACACTACCGAAGGGACCCTGCACTCATAGGCTCAAAACGTTTTTGGCCTGCGGCAGCTCTGTCCCAGTGAGAGTTGAGCATGAAGGTAGCACAGCTGCTTGTCTTGTGGGGACCCTGGTGGTGCCAAGTGTGCAGGAACACAGACTGCCTCCGCCACAGTAGTTATGGCCCTATCAGAGTCTTTTTTCAAACCTCTTGTAGTTGGGGATCAGAAGGCCTCTTTGGCCAGTCTTTCTACCTAGCTCTGTCCATTCAGGCACTAAGAGGACTTCTTTGCCTGGGGTCTTTCTGTGTTGTTCAGTGCGTCAGGCACATAGAAGCCTCCCTGCCCCCACTGGGGTCCTACTCTGTAGATTGGCACATCAGGCACTTAAAGGAGCACCCTGGAAGAGATCCTACTCTGTACTTCAGTGCGTCAGGCGTTTGATGGGCCAGCCTCTCTATTGTTCAGCTGCAGATGCTGCTGATGCTGGCGTGTTTGGGAAGAGAGGCTATGGTGTTGATTCCATCCCTTATGTGTGACTCAGCCTATGGCNTTTTAAAGAATTAAGTTAAAGTTATAAAAAAGAGAAAAGATAAAAAACCAGATGAAAGAAAAAAAGAAGAAAAAAAGAAGGCAAAACTCCACAGAATTGCAAAAGCCCAACGTAGATGTAGAGGTTTATAACAACAATAAAAAGTGTGACTGAATATATACATATACACCCATAAGCAAAATCAAAACACTCAAACAAAAATAAAGTACAATAGATTTACCCAGTGAACAAAAGAAATCAAAAATTATATCTACCAGAACAAAACTAACTAAAGCACAAACTGGAAAACAAAACTAAAGCAAGGTGCCAATTGGGGAATAAAGCAATGAAAATAAAACTAACAAATATGTTGAGAAGAAAGGAAAGAAAGAAAGAATAGTTAAGCAAAATTAAAAAGAAGTAGATGAAGAAGATTTATATACATTAAAGATTAACTGTCAGGGGAAAAGAACAGTAGGAAAGGCAAACATAGGAATAAATGTAGAAAAATATAATAGGTTTAAGAAAATTAAAGATTAAAATTATAAAAACGAGAAAAGAAAAAACAATGGAAGAAGAAAGAGAAAAGGACCAAAAAGGAAAACTCCACAGAACTGCAAAGGCCCAACATAGAGGCAGAGGTTTAGAGCAACAATAAAAACTGGGACAGAATATACACATATACACCCTTAAACAAAATCAAACAGTCCAACAAAAATAAAGTAGAATAGATTGACCTGGTGAACAAAGGGAACCAAAAATTATGTCTACCAAAAGAAAAATAACTAAACCACAAACTGGAAAACAAAACTAAACCAAGGTGCCAACTGGGGTATAAACGGATGAAAATAGAACTAACAAATATGTTGAGACTAAAGGAAAGAAAGAAAAGAAAGAAAGGATAGATATGCAAAGTTAAATAGAGGTAGACAAAAAAGATTTATATATACTAAAAATTAACTGCAAGGGGGAAAGAACAGTAGGAAAAGCAAACAAAGGAGCAAATGTAGAAATAATAGGTTTAAAAAATTAAAGAGAAGAGAGAAAAAACTCCCCAGAACTACAAAAGCCCAACATAGAGGCAGAGGTTTATAACAACAATAAAAAATCTGACTGAGAAGAAAAAAAAAAAAGCTCAAAAGCTTAGTAAGATTTCATAGTGCCAATAAAATCGACAACTACAACAGAGTGGGGGAAAAGGAAAAAAAGAAAAGAATCGAAAAGAATGTACAGAACAAGTCAAAACATAAGAACAATAAATGTTTTTCTTGTCACTGCTGTCAAAGTCCTTTTGCTCACTGGGAGTCACAGTCCACTTCACCTCCCTCAGATGCCCTCCAACACTGTGCTGATCTCGGGACCTACAGTGGAGGCAGCTCAGATCCTAATCTGCTTCTATTCCTCGGTGTTCTTGCCTCCCATGTCCACAGCTATCAGAACTAATGTGTTTTCTTTTGTGGGAGCTCTCAGTGACCTTTCGTATATTCCGTAGACACAGAGTCTGCCTAGTTGATCGTGTGGATTTAATCTTCAACTTGTAGAGCCGACGGGAGGGTTTTGGGTCTTCTTCCTTAGTCACACTGCCCCTGGGTTTCAATTGTGGTTTTATTTCCACCTCTGCATATGGGTTGTCCACTGGGGTTTGCTCCTGAGGCTGCCCTGGAGGACTTGGGTTTGCCCCTGTCAGGGCCAGGTGTGGAGGTGGTGCAGCTGCTTGAGTCACAGGGGTTCTGGCAGCACAAGGTACTCGGGAGTTGGTGGCTAGGACAGCAGGAAATATAGTTCTTTAGAAGGGTATGGCTACCAATATTGGCCAATATGTTCCACTTTTCTTGCCTGTAGAACCCCACTCCCTGACAGAGAAGCCTAGTGGGCCACAGTCTACAGGGTTGCAAAGAGTTGGACACTACCGAAGGGACCCTGCACTCATAGGCTCAAAACGTTTTTGGCCTGCGGCAGCTCTGTCCCAGTGAGAGTTGAGCATGAAGGTAGCACAGCTGCTTGTCTTGTGGGGACCCTGGTGGTGCCAAGTGTGCAGGAACACAGACTGCCTCCGCCACAGTAGTTATGGCCCTATCAGAGTCTTTTTTCAAACCTCTTGTAGTTGGGGATCAGAAGGCCTCTTTGGCCAGTCTTTCTACCTAGCTCTGTCCATTCAGGCACTAAGAGGACTTCTTTGCCTGGGGTCTTTCTGTGTTGTTCAGTGCGTCAGGCACATAGAAGCCTCCCTGCCCCCACTGGGGTCCTACTCTGTAGATTGGCACATCAGGCACTTAAAGGAGCACCCTGGAAGAGATCCTACTCTGTACTTCAGTGCGTCAGGCGTTTGATGGGCCAGCCTCTCTATTGTTCAGCTGCAGATGCTGCTGATGCTGGCGTGTTTGGGGAGAGAGGCTATGGTGTTGATTCCATCCCTTATGTGTGACTCAGCCTATGGCCTTGCTTCCATGGCTGCCCAGCTTTCCTCCACAGGCATTTCCCACCACAGTCTCCTCCCTCACATCCCCTTGATCGGTCTCTCTGCAGTCAACAGCAACCCTCACATGGGGATTACTCCACAATCCCTAAACTCCAGCTCCTAGCCACTGCACCATCCTGGGTCTGCATGGCTGCAGCAAGGACCGTCTGATTCTCATTCCATTTAGGCTGCCACAGATCAGCTGTTTCACTCTCAGTCTTAAATGTTTCTCCTCTGACTCAGACAATTGCCCCATGTAGGGATCAGACCCCTGCTTCAGTTCCCCCACCCACCTAGGGCAGATCCAGTCCTACTAACACTCCTGTTTATCCCCCTAGTTCCTTCGTCTTACTGAGTTTTGTGTGGGTCGATATATTCTTTTCCCAGAGAAGGCAATGGCACTCTACTCCAGTACTCTTGCCTGGAAAATGCCATGGACGGAAGAGCCTGAAAGGCTGCAGTCCATGGGGTCACTGAGGGTTGGACATGACTGAGCGACTTCACTTTCATGTTTCACTTTCATGCATTGGAGAAGGAAATGGCAACCCACTCCAGTGTCCTTGCCCAGAGAATCCCAGGGACGGGGCAGCCTGGTGGGCTGCTGTCTATGGGGTCACACAGAGTTGGACACGACTGAAGTGACTTAGCAGCAGCAGCAGCAGCATATATTGTTTTCCACTGGTCAGGTACTCCTGTCTGTTCTCAGCTGGTGTTCTGCATGCACTTCTGTGTCTGAAGGGGTATTCCTGATGTATCTGTGGAGAGAGATGTACTCTATGTCCACCTACTCCCCTGCAAACCTTGTTCTCCAAATATAAACTTCTGATGACTTTTAGATTATATCACTGAATGAGGTAAGAAATTACAAAACTGTGATGGAAAAGTTGATAACTTCATCCAGATCAACAGGAATTATTTACATGGGACTGAATGAACTCAAAAATATAATTTATAATTTTATGACTTTTCTGAAATATTACAGGCTTTTAAGCTTTGCCTTCTCGAAAACCTTTCCTCTTACATTAATCATAGTCTACAACAAGTTGATAAAATACATATTTGTAAATGAAGATTTATTTTTTTCTGTCTTCCTGAGCCCTCCAGAATTTGGCTTCTCCAGCTAGCTTGCCTCTGGATGACCCAATTACAACTAGTTATACTAATTATTGTTTTAATTTGTTCTCTCTTTGTTGTTTCCAAATTGTTTTGTGTCTCTCTCTGCTGCAATATGTGGAGAAGGCAATGGCACCCCACTCCAGTACTCTTGCCTGGAAAATCCTATGGACAGTGGAGCCTGGTAGGCTGCAGTCCATGGGGTCGCTAAGAGTCAGATACGACTGAGCGACTTCACTTTCACTTTTCACTTTCATGCATTGGAGAAGGAAATGGCAACCCACTCCAGTGTTCTTGCCTGGAGAATCCCAGGGACGGGGAACCTGGTGGGCTGCCATATATGGGGTCGCACAGTGTTGGACATGACTGAAGTGACTTAGCAGCAGCAGCTGCTGCACTATGACCATATTAATGTTACTAGTGAAATTATTATATCTTGTGTATTTTAGAAGATTCTTGTTTCTTATATTACCCAGTGTGTTGACAAGGCCTTGAGTCAGTGATGCCATCCAGCCATCTCATCCTCTGTCATCCCCTTCTCCTCCTGCCCCCAATCCCTCCCAGCATCAGAGTCTTTTCCAATGAGTCAACTCTTCGCATGAGGTGACCAAAGTACTGGAGTTTCAGCTTTAGCATCATTCCTTCCAAAGAAATCCCAGGGTTGATCTCCTTCAAGATGGACTGGTTGTATCTCCTTGCAGTCCAAGGGACTCTCAAGAGTCTTCTCCAACACCACAGTTCAAAAGCATCAATTCTTCGGTGC
>SJYX01008542.1:0-14977 GCA_006410675.1 Oreotragus oreotragus | reverse complement strand
GAATACTGGAGTGGGTAGCCATTCCCTTCTCCAGGGGATCTTCCCTCCCAGGGATCAGACTTGGGTGTCCTGCATTGCAGGTGGATTCTTTACCATCTGGGCCACCAGGGAACCCTCCAGATCACCTTGCAAATCTTTGCTAATTCCTACTAACAGGCTGACAAAACAGAGAGGAAATACAGCTGCTCTCAGCCAGAGGGGAAGCAGAGGCAGCTAGGGGCCTTGACCACGCCTTGACCGAAATGTGGTAGAGGCAGTTCACTCTCCCAGGTAACATGGTTTCCGCTGGTATGAAGTTCACCTAATTATCACTGGCGTTTGGACCAGCAAAACCAAGCACTGCCCTCTTATGCATGTTCTTTTTCTTATCAAAATAAAATGTAGAGTGAGCAAACATTTAATGAATTCTGTGGCATGCAGTCGAGAGACATGTCTTAAGAGAAGTACCATTTCTCAGTTGTTTTTCTTTAAAGTGGTTAGAATTTGTCAATTTTACTGTTTTTGCTGACAGCTCCAGAAAATTGCCTACATTCTTCTTTTTCAGTCTTCATAGGACTGATGACTAAAAGGTAATACATATTAGAAGGCAGACTTGTTCTACATTGTCACACAGAAACTCACGCCAAATCTCTCCTGTGGTAGGACTTCATTTAGGGCTGCGTGTTGCTGGACAGATGATAAACTTGTGTTGCTTCTAAGTTTTAGTGATAGGATAAAATGTATTAAACACTCAGCTCCTGAATTCACTGTTACCCTTGAAATCTTGTTTATCAAATAGCAGGTAAGTTCTAGTGGCAGTTGTGGCAGTTAGCGTGCTACAAATAAACATAACATTTAAACATAGAACCTTTGCAGTGAAGGATCTTGGGTGATGAAAATTTTATCTCAGGGCACGTTTCATACATGGTATCTATAATTTTGTCATATATGGAATTTTCTTTTTTATATTAGTGAAGAAAAGCCATTGTGAGGACTTGGAAGCTTTTTTTGGTGCTGGTGTCTGAAGTGAAAGTCGCTCACTCCAACTCTTTGTGATCCCATGTACTACACAGTCCATGGAATTCTCCAGGCCAGAATACTGGATTTGGTAGCCTTTCTCTTCTCAAGGGGATCTCCCCAACCCTGGGATCAAACCCAGGTCTCCCGCATTGCAGGCAGATTCTTTACCAGATGAGCCATAGTTAACTGTGCTAGATATATCCTTTAAATGAGTGTGGATGTTGTGTTTCAAAGGAGAAGTCCCAGAGTTTATTGAAGTCTCCTGCCCTGTTTAAAAAAGGTAGTTCGGTGTCATTATGGTTATTATGGTCTCCAGAGCAATTACATTTCCTTTCCCAGGAGGAAAAAGCCCTTAGGTGTAGCTGCAGTCCTGGGGCTGTCAAGGGTTTCTCACTAATCTGTCACATTTTTGCTTCTGGGAGCTCTTGTGAAATTTATAGGAGTTTGGTTTAGGTGATTCATTGCTACGGAGATTTGGCACCTTAAAGGACGTCTGAAACAATACTATATCATAGCTAAATAATGACCACCATTCCTGTGGGCCCTTTGAGTCAAAGAACTGAGTCAGGAAACTTGAGTTCTGGGCTGTATGACCTTGAACAAGTCAAGTCTCCTTTCTGGCTCTTCATTTGTCAAGTCCATGTCTCCATCTGCAAAGTGAAGCGGCTGACTTGGTAATATCTCCTTCCAGCTTAAAGTTCTTTGATTCTTTGTAAGAATATACTCTGTGGTATATCTAAATTCATGTGTAATGAACTGTGGTATGGGATTTCATTGCATTTATGAATTAAGATTCCAAAAGTCAGCCTTTCATATCTGAATCCTTTATAGATCAGTACTAATTTTTCTACTTAGAGTCTTCCCTTTTCACAGGCTTTTCTATTCTAAAACTTTAAGATGCCGCAAAGTCTCAAAAACTTAGCTTCTTCTGTAATAGGACTCATTTATATTTTAGCTTTTACTTGGTAGGTCATGTGAACCTCCCCAAAGTCTGATTTAGAGGGAGCCATTATTTAAGTCTATAGAATTAAAAGTGAACCTTTACTCTTAAAACATACATTAGTGTAGAACATTTTCTGTCATACTTCAGTGTGTTTACGTAACAAATGTTTAAAGTGTAAATGTTGCCGAAAAACATTAAGATAAACTAAGACATCTATTTAAAAATAATTTTGTGCAGTTCACGCTTTGGGAGAGCAAACTTTATTTTAAAATAATACTCTTTTGATTACAAAATTAGTACATACTCACTACCTAAAAAATGGGGAAAAGCAGGAAAATGTAAAGAAGCAATTTGAAATGCCCTCAACACCACAGATAATCATTAATATTTTGCTGTGTTTCTTTTCAGCAGTTTTTCTGTTATGTCTGTATCTGCATATCTTCTAAACAGAAGAAGGTTGTTTAAGAATATACCATAATTTTTACATGCTGCTGCTGCTGCTGCTAAGTCACTTCAGTTGTGTCTTATTCTGTGCGACCCCATAGACAGCAGCCCACCAGGCTCCCCCGTCTCTGGGATTCTCCAGGCAAGAACACTGGAGTGGGTTGCCATTTTCTTCTCCAATGCATGAAAGTGAAAAGTGAAAGTGAAGTCACTCAGTTGCGTCCAACTGTTAGTGATCCCATAGACTGCAGCCTACCAGGCTCCCTCGTCCATGGGATTTTCCAGGCAAGAGTACTGGAGTGGGGTGCCATTGCCTTCTCTAAATTTGTTACCTGCTGCTGCTGCTAAGCTTCAGTCGTGTCCAACTCTGTGCGACCCCATAGATGGCAGCCCACCAGGCTCCCCCGTCCCTGGGATTCTCCAGGCAAGAACACTGGAGTGGGTTGCCGTTTCCTTCTCCAATGCGTGAAAGTGAAGTTGCTCAGTCGTGTCCGACTCTTGGCGATCCCATGGACTGCAGCCTACCAGGCTCCTCCGTCCATGGGATTTTCCAGGCAAGAGTACTGGAGTGGGGTGCCATTGCTTTCTCCATTTGTTACTTAGTCATCTGCAATTGGACATGTGTGTTGACAGCTGTGTCTAGCTCAGGTCCTTACTTCATAACTGCTTATGTTGCCAGTTTATAAATAGATATAGGGATGGTAAAAGAAAGAAAAGTATTTTGAAAAGCAGTTTTAAGAATTAATCAGAGTTAGGTTTTTGTAATACTACATAACCCAGTTTATTTTTTCTTAGGTAATTTTTTATTAGAAAATAGTAACAGATTGTAAACTATTATAAAGAAGAAAATAATATTTACATTCATAAATAACCACGAAAAATATTTTGGTACATTTACATTTAGTTTTTCTATCTATGTGTACTTTAAAATGATTAGAATGAGTCATATCTGGTTTTGTAGCCTGCTTTTTTTCACTGACATTTTGCAGTGTCATTTAGTGCTCTTGAAACCATGATTTTTTTAAACGGCTCCTTCCTTTTTCTTCAAATGCCTATACCATAATCATCTTTAACAATTATTACTGTAGGAGACATTAAAGTCTTCCCAGCTTTGCCCTGTTAAACAGTACTGACACAGACACCCTTATTCTTACCTTTTGTCTTAAAAATAATATTACCAACTCCTTCCAAAGCTGAATTTACCATCACTGGTCTTGAGCACACTGCCACTGCCGCCTGCCTTCTGTGTGTACTACATCGTTTTAGTCAGTGAAAAATCTCCATTTTGCTTATCTGGAGGGTAAAAAGCTCTGTTTTAGTTTTGTCTATATTTAAACTTCTCTGATTACTAATGAGACTAGTTTCCCTGTTTATTAATCATTTATACTTCATCTTTTGGTATTTGTTCCTTTCCTTTACCCATTTTTTCTGTTGTTTTTCCTTTACCCATGTTTTCTGCTTGACTTGTATATTAATTCTTTATGGAATGAGCTCATTAACCCTTTCTGCTATATATTTGCAAATTATTTCACTTTTATTTAAATGTAGATAAGTGCACCACTTTATTCTTGTGTGACTGCCTGCATCCCTTAGGCTTCTTCATTCAGATGTTTTCTTTTACATTTAGTCATAAAACATTGAGTTTGTAAGGTGAAGATCGAATTTGGTCTTATTTTCCAAATAACCAGTTTTCGCTTTCTTAAGATTTAAAATTATTTCTCGCATATGAAGTTATTATGTTTTTTGGTTCTATTTACTATCAATTACTATTTACTATCAATTCTTGAACCACAATTATGGTTATCATATAATTTCACAATATTTGATGAGAGGGCCCATTCACTAATATTTATTTTTAAAATATTCTTAACCATTCTCTTCTGTTTTTTCAGGTGAGCATTAAAATAGTGTTGCTGACATACCACTCCCACTGAGAAAAAAAGAAGGGGAAAATACATGATTGAAGTTAAACCTAAAAATTAATTTGGGAAGAAGTGTCACTGTCATATTATTTATTATTTTCTAAGAATGGTTGTATGCCTCTCCATTTCTTGTATCTTTTTTATACCAGTCAGTGAAATGAGTAACATTTTTAGTTTTTTGTATATTTTATATATTTTTCTTTTTAGATATTTTTAATTCTCATTTTTCTTGCTCTCATGAATAGAGGCCTTTTTTCTATAAAGTTGACCAACTGCTTATTGATACATGGGAAAGTTTTAGTATCTTTGTTGGTCTGCTTAGTCCCCAGCAATCTGATTGATTATTTCTGAAACAATTTGAATATACCCCTTGGTTTTCTTGGTATAGTATAATATGCTAATGATATTTTTGTGGCCCTCCTTCCCAGTTTGTTTCTTAACTCTCTTTCATGTCCTATTGTAATGACTAGGACTTTTAGAAAAACATTAAATTGTAACAAGAGAAAAGGTTGTATTGGGAATGGTGGGCTCTGTTGCCCAGTTTCTGATTTAATTTAGATGCTGCTAGTATTTCCTCATAGTTCAGTAGGTAAAAAATCTGCCTGCAATGCAGGACACACAGGATCAATTCCTGGGTCAGGAAGATCCCCTGGAGAAGGAAATGGCAGCCCACTCCAATATTCTTGCCTGGGAAATCCTATGGACAGAGGAACCTAGCAGGCTACAGTCCCATGGGGTGGCAAGACCACCACAACCGCTAGCATTTTATCATCTTATTAATGTTACCAGTTATTGTTTTTCCAACATATTATTGTGAAAAATTTTAAACAAACAGCAGAGCTGAAAGAATTTCACAGTTATCACCTAGATTCTACCATTGTTTTGCTATACTTGTTTTATTGTACATCTCCTAGCAGATTTTTTTTTTACTACTGATAGTAGTCTTTGTTGTATTGCAGAAATATTTATCTGTACTTAGTGTTCCAAGATTTTGAAAAATAAGCACTGCTAAATTAGTTGCTGAAGATAGAGATGAATATAGCAATCCCTTAGCTCCATTTGTTATCATGAAGTAGCCAATCTAAAAAGTCAGTAAAGCTTTGAAATAGGGATTTAATATGAAAACTGTTCAAATGGAGGACAGTGTTAAACATCAGAAGGGTTGCAGCCAATTTGGATTATAGAAGGAAAAATAATTGAAGTTGGGATTTTTCTGTATTTGACCAGACTTTCAAGAGAATGCCTCATTCAGGTGTTTACTTAGAGAAATCAGAAATAGCTGCTTATTTCAGTTTGCCTGCCAGGTGTAGTTCTATACTGAAATGGTGTCCGTTAAGCTATGATAGTTGAATCACAGTATCTCTTAAGACCATCCCATTCTTTTTGTACTGATTCTATTTACCCAGAGTATTTGTTTTGTAGGGCTGACATAACAGATTTCCACAAACTTGGTGGCTTAGAACAGCAGAAGTGTATTTCTCACAGTTGGAAGCCACAATCTGAAATCAGGGTGTCAGCAGAGTGGGTTCCTTTGGGAGGTTCTGAGGGTAGAAACCCTCCCCACTTCTAGCTTTGGTCAGCTGTCAGAGGTCCTTGACACTCCTGAACTTGCAGACCCATCACTCTGCTTTCATTTCTGCACTGTCTTCTCTGTTTGTGTTCTTTTCTTTCTCTTATGAGGACACTCGTTGCATTTAGGGCATAGGGTGACCTCATCGCAATCCTTCCCGTAATTACATCTGCAGAGACCCAATTTTATATACAGTCACTTCCTGAGGTTCCAGGTGGACGTGAATTTTCAGGTGACGCTCTTCACCCCACTGCACCATCAACTTCCTTAGCAAGCAGGAATGGAAAGAGCGTGGGCCTGGAGGTCAGGAAACTTGGTTCTAATCCTAGCCAGCTCTGTAACTTTGGGGAGCTTATTATCTGTAAGCTTATCATTGTCCCCATTTCCCCCATCTTTCCAAGTCCCTGATTGTCATAAAGTTCACAGTAAATGATGAACATTTGTATGCATGGCTGACTTCCAGCTCTGCTTCTCCTGTTTCTCTCTGACTCCTGGTTGTTTCTTAGGGATATTTTAAGGTATGATTAGTATCAGAGGAGCTTTGAGATCGTTGGATAAAATATAAGGTGTCAGTCTCCTGGTTTGTAACTGAACTGAGGATGTCATTAGGCTTTTATGGATTAACCAAAGAGAGGTGCTGTACTTGGAGAAAGTACATTTCTGTCATCTCTTGCTTCCCTGTTATTTAAAACAACCACCACCACTACCCTCTCCCTCAAAAAGAAATATTTTAATTATTTTGTTGTTGCTGAAGACCATTTAACACATAGATGCTCTCAAAGTGGATATGGGACAACTAGGTTCCAAACTACTTCAGTTTAATGGTATTCTTTCCTGCTCTCCACCCAGTAATTATACTTAGTGATAAAGAAATACACACTGGATTATAGATAGTGAGCCCTGCCTGACAATCCTGAAACGTTAGTTTTTTAATTACTAAAGTGATGAGGTTTAAATCTCTCTTCAGAGGAGATAGTTCATTTGAAAATACAGGGTAGGGGAGCGAGGCGGGAATAAGTTCATTTACATGGCATTATCCTGGCAGATCAGACAGTAAAGAATCTGCCTGCAATGCAGGAGACTTGGGTTCGATCCCTGGGTCGGGAAAATAACCCGGAGAGGGAAATGGCAACTCACTCTGGTATTCTTGCCTGGGAATTCCGTGGACAGTGAAGCCTGGCTGAGTACACTCCATGGGGTGGGACACGACTGAGGGACACACACACACCTTGCTTAGAGAGCCAGTTCCTATCTTTTCTATGTGCTCCCTGAGACACAATAGGAGGAACTTTCTGGTCGTCGTTTTTATAGACTTAGGTGCTATTGAAATGAAGGTGCTTCAAGGACATTTCCATTTGTTACCAGCTTATGGTATCTCATCTCATGTAAATGATTTTGCCACTTTTCATTTTAATTCTTTGCTGTCATTGTCTTGCAAAGTGATCATTTGGTTTCTCTCTGTGAAGATATTCACTGATCATTTGGCTGACAGTGTCCTTTGTCTATAAAGTGTAGTGCCCTTAGGATTTATTTTACTGCTTTTATATTACTACCTGTAGATTTCTGTTTACATGTCTTTCCCTTTTTAGTCTTATAAAATGTCTAGGGCTATAAACATTCTTAAATGGGACAGAAGTGTATTTCAGAAACAGGTCCCTTTCAGAGTCTCAAAGCCAAGTTCTCCCACAGTTTATCCACCTGGTAACACTAGAAATATCTAATCCTTTGACATAATTTAAGGATGTAATGCCAGAAGGTGAATAATGGATAGTATGTACTATTCCTAAGGCTGTCTTCATTTGGTGGAGGGAGAAAGTGGTGCCTAAACCCAGGAAGTGAGGGTATCTTGAATTTTTATTACCATCCCAATGTCTCTTCAATTTTATCTTTCCTTGTAATCCCATGCCCTGTTAGCCTACTTCAGATCTTCTCCTCAGCTTTTAACCGCAGCTGCATAACTAACTGTTACCTCTAGGATCACCAGAGATACTGCCATACAAAATGTGTTTGATCATATAATACCCTTGCTTAAAAACCTTTGTCTGGTTGCCTGAAGTTAAGTGCAAACTCTATTGTACTGTTTAAAATATGAACCCAATATTTTTCTTCAGTTTGATCCCCAGTCACCCATCTCATGTACGTTTCATCCACACTGAACTCCTCAATCCCAGAACATTTTACGCTCTTTTATAACTCTCTTCTTTTTATATGTTGCTTCCTTTGCCTCATGCTATTTTACTTTATCCACCCTCCGTGCTCTGCCTTCAAGAAACCTGCACAAATGTTGATTCTTCTCTGTTCCCATATACTCCATTCATTCCACTAATACAGTCCATTTTACAATGAACTCTATAATGTGTTTTGTAACGTACATATATCCCCAGTGATTACACTAGGAGACTCTGCATGGTTTATCTTTGCCACCATTTTGCCAATTGCTTGGTATAAACTAGGACTCAGTCAACATTTTGAGTTGACTAAATAATTAATTACATTTAAAATCAGTCATTAGACTTATTTCTCAACTTTATTGATAGTCTATTGGTTATGTATAGTTCAAAAATAAACACTACTAACAATTGTATTCAGCTGTATCTTAGTATAAAACCTCTGAATGAAGCGAGGGAAGACAGTGCATTGTACAATACGGTAAGGTCCCAGCTGCCTTTCTCCTGAAAGAGGTATTATCGGTCTCACTAAAGGCCTTAACTGAAACCAGTGTTTTCTGTTTTCCCCTTTGTTTCTTTCTTTCTTTAATTTATTCCTTCACATATACATTTATTCAGCCATCTTTTGATCAGACAGTTGCTTACTGAGTATCTGTTACAGGCCAAGCAGGTTCTCTGGACTTACATAGCTCCTCTTACAGGTAACTAGATAGAAACTATAGTTCCTAATTTCTTCAATGTTTCCTTTTTTCTGACAGTTGCCATGTCCCCTTCACAAAACACCTGTGAAAAAGACATAGGGATTTTAGTTAACATTTAACTCAGATGAGCCAATAATGTGATATGGTCCTGGATTGACTATATAATTTACTATATAATTTACTGTCTAAATGGGATAATTTAGGGGAATGAGAGTGCATGCTAAGTCACTTCAGTCATGTCTAGCTCTTTGCGACCCCATGGACCATAGCCTACCAGGCTGCTCTGTCCATGTGATTCTCCAAGCAAGAATACTGGAGTGGGTTGCCATGCCCTCCTCCAGGGGATCTTCCCAACCCAGGGATCAAACCTGTGTCTCTTAGGTCTCCTGCATTGGCAGGTGGGTTCTTTACCACTAGCACCACCTGGGAATGAGGGGGCAGTGGTTGTTAATAATCTAGGATAACAGCACTATTCCAGGCAAACCCTGAATATAATCCTTACAGTCTAATCAAATTGCATTACTAGCTGCTTTTTGTAGTCTGAGCACTTCTTAGGTTTTTATATGTTTGTTTTTATTGATAACTTTGCCCTTTCCTCTCCAATGCCTGAAGCCTATGCATCCCTCAGTAAAGATCCAAAGCAGTAAGCTTTCCCAGAGCAGTATAGTCCATAGAGATCTCTCTCTAACCTGGATTTATTTAACATATCATTTATATATTGAATTAGCAGCTAGATATATTCTGACTTGTCACTGTTCTACTGTTTTGACTGTTCTTTTCACTCCTTTTGTTTTAACTTCATATCTGATGTCCTCAACTGAACTGTGTACTGTTAAGATCAGGGTCGTTTTTGAACTTGCATATACTCCTCAAACACATACTCATGCTCATGGAATACATATTGGTTGAACATTTTATTTCCTGACCTGCCTTTGTCTTTCCTGAGAATTCTTTCACTTTACATCAATATTGTGTAGCTGTCTGCCCCTGACCACCACCAAGAAGAAAGCTTTAAGAGCTTTGTAATTCTTTGCAAAAAATTTTAACTGTTACATTTTAAACTGAATATTTACCATGAGGTACTTTAAAATATATTACTTTATCAGTTTACCTTATACTATGTATATTTAATTAATATGTTTTAAACATTGAAACATTACAGAAAGATGAAAGTAGTAGTCACAGCCCATGCACACACCTGCAGCTATAGTAGCACATTTTAAAGAAAACTGATATTTCTGATAGGCCTACATATCTTACTTATAATAAGTCTTTAGCAGAAAAGAAAGGATTAATTGCCAAGCTTAGAGATGTAGAACTATAGTTAGTACATTATATTCTTGAACCTTTTATTTGGAAGGTTACCGATTTGTTTTTATTCTGACTTTATTTTATATAGTTAAATACGAAGTACAAATTAAATAAGATTTTCACAAAAATTTTTAACACATTAATCATATATGCCTGGGTAGCTCAAACAATAAAGAATCCGCCTGCAATGCTGGAGACCTGGGTTCGATCCTTGGGTCGGGAAGATCCCCTGGGAAAGGGCATAGCAACCCACTCCAGTATTCTTGCCAGGAGAATTCCATGGACAGAGGATCCTGATGGGCTCCAGTCAGTGGGGTCAAAAAGAGTCAGATACAACTGAGCGACTAACACAACAACAATCATATATGCCACAACTGCAACTTCTTATCTGTGGTTTTGTTCAGTTGCCAAGTGGTGTCCAACTCTCTGTGACCCCATGGACTGTGGCACGCCAGGCTTCCCTGTCCTGCATTGTCTCCCTGAGTTTGCTCAAACTTGTGTCCGTTGAGTCAATGATGCCATCCAACCACGTCGTCCTCTTCTCTTCTTGCCCTCAAACTTTCCCAGCATCAGGTTCTTATCCAATGAGTCAGCTCTTTGCATCAGGTGACCAAAATATTGGAGCATCAGTCCTTCCAACGAATATTCAGGGTTGATTTCCTTTAGGAAATGACTGGTTTGATCTCCTTGCTGTCCAAGGGACTCTCAAGAGTCTTCTCCAGCACCACAATTTGAAAACCTCAGTTCTTTGGCACTCAGCCTACTTTACAGTCCAACTCTTATATCTGTACATGACTACTGGAAAAACCATAGCTTTGACTAGACGGAAATTTGACAGCAAAATGATGTCTCTGATTTTTAATATGTTGTCTACATTTGTCATAGCTCTTCTTCCAAGAAGCAAGCATTTTTCAATTTCCTGGTCTGCAGTGATTTTGGAGCCCAAGAAAATAAAATCTCACTGTTTTCACTTTTTCCCATCTGTTTGCCACAAAGTGATGGGACTGGATGCCATGATCTTAGTTTTTTGAATGTTGAGTTTTAAGCCAGCTTTTTCACCTTTATCAAGAGGCTCTTTAGTTCCTACTCAGTTTTCTGCCATTAGGGTGGTCATCTGCATATCTGAGGTTATTGAAATTTCTGCTGGCGATCTTGATTCCGGCTTGTGAGTCATCCAGCCTGGCATTTCACGTGATGTACCCTGCATATAAGTTAAATAAGCAGGGTGGGGGCGGGGCGAAACAGGGTGACAATATATAGCCTTGATGTACGCCTTTCCCAATTTTGAACCAGTCTCATTCCACGTCTGGTTCTAACTGTTGCTTATTGTCTTGCATAGAGGTTTCTCAGGAGGTAGGTAAGGTGGTCTGGTATTCCCATCTCTTTAAGATTTTTCCACAATTTGTTGTGATCCACACAGTCAAAGGCTTTAGTGTAGTCAATGAAGCAGATGTTTTTCTGGAATTCTCTTTTATATGATCCAGCAGATGTTGGCAATTTTGATCTCTGGTTCCTCTGCCTTTTCTAAATCAAGCTTGTACATCTGGAAGTTCATGGTTGATGTACTGCTGAAGCCTAACTTGAAGGACTTTGAGCATTACCTTGCTAGCATGTAAAATGACTGTAGTTATGTGGTAGTTTGAACATTCTTTGGCATTGCCCTTCTTTGGGATTGAAATGAAAACTGACCTTTTCCAGTCCTGTGGCCATTGCTGAGTTTTCCAAATTTGCTGGCTTATTGAATACAGCACTTTCACAGCATCACCTTTTAGGATTTGAAATAGCTCACCTGAAATTCCATCACCTCCATCTACCTTTGTTCCTAATAAGGCTTCCTAAGGCCCACTTGACTTCCCACTCCAGGATTCTGGCTGTGGGTGAGTGAACACACCATCTGGTTATCTGGGTCATTAAGACCTTTTTTTGTTACACCTCCTCTGTGTATTCTTTCCACCTCTTCTTAATCTCTTCTGCTTCTGTTAGGTCCTTGCCATTTCTATCCTTTATTGTGCACATCTTTGCACAAACTGTTCCCTTAGTATCTCCAGTTTTCTTGAAGAGATCTCTAGTGTTTCCCATTCTGTTGTTTTCCTCTGTTTCTCTGCATTGTTCACTTAAGAGGCTTTCTTATCTCTCCTTGATATTCTTTGGAACTCTGCTTCTTTTCTCAGTTATTTGTAAGTCCTCCTCAGACAACCTCTTTGCCTTCTTGTATTTCTTTTTCTTGGGGATGGTTTTGAACACCACCTCCTGTACAGTGGTATGAACCTCCATCCATAGTTCTTCAGGCAGTTTGTCTACCAGATCTAATCCCTTGAATCTATTTGTCACCTCCACTGTATAGTCATAAGAGATTTGATTTAGGTCATACCTGAATAGCTTAGTGGTTTTCCCTTCTTCCTTTAATTTGAGCCTGAATTTTGCAATAAGGAGCTGATGATCTGAGCCACAGTCAGCTCTGGGTCTTGTTTTTGCTGAATATATAGAGCTTCTTCATCTTTGATTGCAAAGAATATAATCAGTCTGATTTTGATACTGGCCATCTGGTGATGTCCATGTGAAGAGTTGTCTCTTGTGTTGTTAGATTAGAAGAGGGTGTTTGCTGTGACCAGTGTGTTCTCTTGGCAAAACTGTTAGTCTTGACCCTGCTTCATGTTGTACTCCAAGGCCAAACTTGTCTGTCACTTCAGGTATCTTGACTTCCTACTTTTGCATTCCAGTCCCCTATGATGAAAAGGACATCTTTTTTTGGTGGTAGTTCTAGAAGGTCTTGTACATTTTCATAGAACTGTTCTACTTCAGCCTTTTCAGCATTAGTGATTGAGGCCTGGATTTGGATTACTGTGATGTTGAATAGTTTGCCTTGGAAATGAGCAGAGATGATTCTTCTGTTTTTGAGATGGCATACAAGTACTGCATTTCAGACTTTTTTGTTGACTGTGAGGGCTACTCCATTTCTTCTAAGGGATTCGTGCCCACAGTAGTAGATACAATGGTCATCTGAGTTAAATTCCCCCATTCCCATCCGTTTTAGTTCACTGATTCCTAAGATATCAGTGTTTACTCTTACCATCTCCTGTTTGACCACATCCAATTTACTTTGATTCATGGACCTAACGTTCCAGGTTCCTATGCAACAGTGTTGTTTATAGCATTGGACTTTGCTTTCACCACCAGACACATCCACAAAAGGGCATCATTTCCACTTTGGCTCATCTCGTCATTCTTTCTGTAGCTGTTGCTCCACTCTTCCCCAGTAGTATGTTGGACACCTACCATCTGGGAGGTCTCAGCTTTCAGTGTCACATCGGTCTTTTCACACTATTCATGAGGTTATCAAGGCAAGAATACTGAAGTGGTTTGCCATTCCTTTCTCCAGTGGACCACGTTTTGTCAAGCCCTGACTACCGGGGACATGCCTTCAGCCACTCCACGTAGCAGGACGACGTGTCTGGTGTCCTGGTTGTCCCACTGCTGGTCCTCATTAAGCATGTAAACCTTCACTGGCTGCTAGGTGTTAATCAGCTTGCTGCCCGGGGGCTGGGCAAAGGCCCTGTGGAAGTCACCGGGAAGGGGATCCGGAGAAGGCAGAAGCTGATGTTGGAGGACGCCTAGCCTCTCTGCGGCCGCTGGGTGCCCTAGTTGGGCTCTGGTCCCCACCTGTCTTCTCCTCCTGCTCTTTGCCACTCTTTCCCAGGCCGCGTGAGCCTGGCCCCTGAGGAGGGTGCTTACTGCTTCACAGCCTCGTACCCCACCCTGCCAGGGACTGGGGGCACCGGTCAGTATGCTGCTCCTGCCTCCTCCGTGGTCTCCGCAAAGCCCATTTCTGACTTGTCACCTCCTCAGGCCCTGTCGTGCTAGGAAAAATTCTAAATTCTTATTTAGCTTCCAGAAATACTGTGGTTTTATTCTGTTAGTCACTAGAATGCCAGTCACAATCCTAGTATTTTCTAGATGATTCAAATGTACTTTCCAAACATAAATTATTTAGGGAGTTAGATTAATAAGCTACTTCTTAATTGTTTAAATGTTTTCCTAATGTTCTTTTATTTTAAAATAGCGTTTTTTCATTTTAGAAATTCAATAGAGAAGTAAATATATAGAGCAGAAAGTGAAAATCCATCTTAATTACTACCACTGTTTCCCTGTTTTCTACCCCAACCCCCACTCACCCACCACCAGGATTCTTGCTCCCAAGACCTAATCATCATTTGTAACAGTTTAATATGTGCCCTTCAAAAGTATGTTGTGGTAACTCTGCATACACCCTGATGGTCAGCAGTTCATTTAGTGATAGCCGTCTCTTTTGGAGGCCCCTGCACTGGGCTGGTGGTGACTCTGCCCATCATCACTGAGGAGTGCAGATGAGGGTGAGTCAGACTCGCACCTGGTTTCAGGTGGCTCTTGGTGTAGCAGGAGAGAGAGGTATACAGTGACAACTGTAATACAGGATGAAAAAGGTGTGAGAGAGGGACCGGGGAAGTGCTGGATTCACAGGATGAGGAAATTACCTTTGACTGGCCAAGAGGTGACAGTTGAGCCGGATGATGAAAGACAAGATGGTTTGGAGGCAGGGAGGCAAAGAGCACATAAACGGACAGTAGAAAGGCACAGAGATGCAGGGGGTTGACGAGGCTGCTCCATTTCCCCAGACTAGCATATATGAGAGCAGCAGCAGATAAAGCTGCAGAGGCAGTTTAGGGGAGAGGAGGACTCTGAAGACCTCTATAATAAATCTTTAAAAAATTTTAATAGAATAGCAGCATGACTGGAGATATACATTAGGTATATTAATCAGACATTAGAGAGACTAGAGTGTCAGTCACAGGCTTTGCAATAATTTGGAAGAGCAGTGTTCTTGCCTGGAGAATCCCAGGGACAGAGGAGCCTAGTGGGCTGCCGTCTATGGGGTCACACAG
>SJYX01008540.1:133234-151284 GCA_006410675.1 Oreotragus oreotragus | reverse complement strand
TAGAAAATTAAAATTATGGGGCATTATAAAATAATTGTTTTTTATCTTTCAAAATGTCAAAGTTGAATTTTCCATAGAAAGCCTGAGGAACTGGTCCAGATGAAAGGAGACTAAAAACAGATGACAACTGAATGTACTGTAAGACCCTGAATTAAACCTTGGACAATGATAAGCAATAGGTATAAAGGGCATTAATTGACATTGCTGGCTTCTCTGGTGGCTCAGGGGTAAAGAATATGCATGCCAATGCAAGAAATGCTGGTTCAATCCCTGGGTCAAGAAGATTCCTTGAAGAAAGAAAATGGCAACCCACTCGTTTGTTCCTTGAAAATTCCATAGACAGAGGAGCTTGGTGGCTAGAGTCCATGGGGTTGCAAAAGAGTTGGCAAGACTTAGTTACTAAGCAACAACAATTAGCATAGCTGCTAGTGGTGCTAAGTCGCTTCAGTTGTGGCCAACTCTGTGACCCCATAGAAGGCAGCTGACCAGGCTCCTCTGTCTCTGGGATTCTCCAGGCAAAAATACTGGAATGGGTTTCCATTTCCTTCTCCAAAGCATGCTTGCATGCTAAGTCACTTCAGTCGTGTTCAACTCTGTGCAACCCTATAGACAGCAGCCCATCAGGCTCCTCTGACCACAGGATTCTCCAGGCAAGAATACTGGAGTGTGTTGCCATTTCCTTCTCCTTGGCATAAAGAACTTTGAATATAAATATATTGAGAGAGAGTATAATGAAGCAAAACAAAGTGAAGGCAAAATGTGAACAATGATTGAATTTGAGTGGAGAATTCCTTTTACTATTTTTGCATCTTTGGTATAAATTTTGAATTATATCAAAATTAAAAATTGAAGGAATTCTTAAAAGAAAAGGTGTCCGGATTTGAAAGAATCACAAATAAATCAGGGCTTCCTTGTTAGCTCAGCTGGTGAAGAATCCACCTGCAATGCAGGAGACATGGTTCAATTCCTGATTTGGGAAGGTCCCCTGGAGAACCGATAGGCTAGCCACTCCAGTATGCTTGGATTTCTTTGGTGGCTCAGACAATAAAGACTCTGCCTGCAATGCAAAAGACCTGGGTTTGATCCCTGGGTTGGGGAGATCCCCCGGAGCAGGTCATGGCAACCCATTCCAGTATTACTTGGAGAATCCCCATGGACAGAGGATCCTGGGGAGCTACAGTTCATAGGGTCACAAAGAATTGGACACGACTGAGCAACTAAGTACGGCACAAATAAATCAATCATCTACACTGATGAAATTACTCATGGAGTACTCATAACAAATAGCAAACAAATCAAAGCAAAGAAATTAAAAGCAAATTTTTATTAAATGTAAATAGGATTGTGATTACATACCTGGTTCTATAGATTGAACCTATATAAATGAAAGATGTGTTAATCTATGTGTGCATCTTTGTGTTTAGGTATTACAAGAAGGCTTCCAGAACCAGCTGTGACCAAAAAGTCTTTTGTTCAGTAAGAAAGAATAAGATAGAAAGACAGACTGAGAGCTATGGAGACATAGAAGAAAAAACAGAGATAGAACTCTCCTCACCTAAATTTTTAAACTTGTTCTTTCCATCTGATTTGATCATTTTAGACCACATGCCTATCTCAGAATATGTCATGTATTGTTCTTCCACCTATTTAGAAAAAAAAAAAAAAAAACCTGTAATTCGAGAGAATAAAGAATCATTTTTGGATGAAAAATATGAAGCAGTTTTATGTGTTTAATACCATTTGCACTATAGTTACATGTAAGGAAAGAATGACTCTAACAAGTATAAAAAAAATGGAATTATGGATATAGCCAGATTGTGTTTGTGTGTGTTTGGATTTTTTATTTTTGATACAATTAAATCGAGCAAGATGGAGGAGCAAGGAAATAGATCAATTGTAACTGCTGAAGGAAATTTTGATAGCATTGTAAGAAGACAAACTATTATGTGAAGTATAAATGGAAGCTATTTCTGAATCATGAGCTGAAGGATTACATGATCTTCATGTTAGACATAGAAGATCTCTTTGTCCCATTATCTCTTTCATTTAAATAAGCCAAATTCTAAAAAGAGAACATCTGCCCCTTTCAAACTGCCAAAATTATATTCCTGAGATAATTTCCTTATGAATAAATTTGCATAAATTTTTGCTAAAGATTAAATTACTATTAAAAGCCAAATTTCTATCTATGTGAAAACATTTTCTAATTGTGGAAACCAGTGAAAAATTAGACAAATTATACTATATATGATTCAGCAGAGTAAAGTTATCAATTCTCCCAAATTGGCCTATATATTTAATGCAACTCCTATCAAAGTAGCAGCAAGGTTTTGCTAAGACACAGACAAGTTCATTCTAAAATTTATATGGAATTGTATAGAGCCTAGAATAGATAACACAATCTTGAAAGAGGAGAATAAAATGGGAGTAATCATCCTAAGAATTAAGTCCTACTACACAGCTAATCAAGACAAGGTAGTACTAGCAGGAGACCTATACATATATAAATGGAGAAGAATAGAGAACTTCAAAATAGACCCATACAACATGGTCTACTGATTTTTTGACATAGTTAGAAAAGCAATTTAATAGAGAAAGCACAGTATTTTTAAAAAATGATGGAGAAATCAAACATCTATTAGGAAAACAAAATGATATAAATCTAACCTCAAGTATTATACAAAAATTAACATCAAATTGATCACAGCCTTAAACATAAGGCTACTGAATTTTTGGTAAATTACATAGGAGAAAATTGTCAGAATCTAGAATTGAGCAAATAGTTCTTAAACTTGTCATCAAGTGCATGATCCATAAAAAGGAAACTTTGATAAATTGGAGTTTATCAAAATGAAATTAATTTGCTCTACAAAAGATCCTTATAAGAATATTAAAAATAAAGTTAAAAGCTAGGATAGTATACTTGAAAACCACATTTCCAACAAAGGATCAGGATCTGGAATATATATTTTTAAACACTCAAAATTCAACCATAGAAAAATAAATCAGTACAATTAGAAAATGGGTCACAGACAAACTGAAATTTTGCTGAAGAGAATAAACATACAACAAATAAATACATGAAAAAATGTTCAGTATCATAAGCTATTATGGAAATATAAATTATAGGACAATGAGATATCACTACATATCTAATAAATGATACATTGTACAGGAGACAGGGACTGTCTCTTATACACATCTAGATGTGTATAAGAGACAGGTATACTTGAAAACCACATTTCCAACAAAGGATCAGGATCTGGAATATATATTTTTAAACACTCAAAATTCAACCATAGAAAAATAAATCAGTACAATTAGAAAATGGGTCACAGACAAACTGAAATTTTGCTGAAGAGAATAAACATACAACAAATAAATACATGAAAAAATGTTCAGTATCATAAGCTATTATGGAAATATAAATTATAGGACAATGAGATATCACTACGTATCTAATAAATGAATGGAAAAAAAGATAAAAAGCAGTGACAACTTCAAGGTGATGTAGAGAAATTTCATCACTTACCAATGTTGGTATGAATGTAATATGATACAGCCACTCTGAAAAAGATCTAGCTGTTTCTTATAATGTTAAACCTGCAATTACCACACTATCTAGAAATTGCAGTCTTGAGCATTCATGCCAGAATAATGAAAAATTAGGTTCATTTAAATGCTCACAGCATCTTTATTTCAAATAGCCACAATCTGGAAGCAATATAAAGTTCACTTGATAGGTGATTGGCTAAACAAAGTACGGTATATCCATTTCATAGAATATTACTTAATGATTATAAGAAATGAATTATTGATATACAAATAACATAGGTAAATCTCAAGGAGACTATGTTCAGTGAAAATAACAAAACCAACAGTGATATTTCTGAAAATGGCAAAGTAGAGAATTCCACAAAGCAACAAATAAGCTGAGCTGATAACTTTCATGGTCAAATCAATAAAGCAAATGTATCTATATCCACCTAAGGTTAAGAAAAGCAGTTAGAGCAAACAGTAAATTAAAAATCTTGGGGAAAAAAAGAATGAGCAGGATATATTTGGAAGGATATGCAGGAAGTGAAAGATAAGGCAGAACTGTAAACCGCTTGGATGGGGTGTGAATTAGTATCCCAACCTAGAGGCCATCTAAAGGAAGGAAAGGAAGTCGCTCAGTCATGTCCGACTCTTTGCGACCCGTGGACTGTAGCCCACCAAGCTCCTCTGTCCATGGGATTCTCCAGGCAAGAATACTGGAGTGGGTTGCCATTTCCTTCTCCAGGGGATCTTCCTGACCCAGGGATCGAACCCAGGTCTCCCACATTGCAGGCAGATGCTTTAACCTCTGCACCACCAGGGAAGCCCAGATGCCATCTAAACAGACGGGGAAAAATTTGTTATTTTGTTTTTGGCTTGTTATTTTGGTTTATGTTATTTTGCTTTTTGCATCAGTTGTTTAAAGAAATCTTTGGCAAATCACTGATGATCAGCAATGTAATAGGATATGGAAATCAATGATAACATATGACAGAGAATATAGGCTTCACAAAATAATAGCTAAAAAATTAAATATCAGCCCAGTTTTTCTCATTCCAATCTTCCCCTTGGGAACTTCAATTTGACATGTAATAATACACATGAAGTCGTTCCTCAGTTTATTCTCTATTTTTTAAATCTTTTTACTCTTTGTCTTGGATAATTTCTATTGTTATATTTTTAAGTTCAAACCTCCTGATCATCTCATCCAAATAATACAATTTTTAAAATTCAGGCATTTTCCTCTCTAGAAGTTAAGTTTGTTTTTGGATTTGTTTTCATCTGTCTACCTAACATGTTTAATCTTTGCTCTTTTTCCTTGATATGTGGCTTCAAGTTATAATTAATGTTTCAATATGCTTTCTTGCTAACTCTATCATATATTTAATTTCTGGATATATTTCTATTCATTTGTTTTTCTCCTTATTATGGCTTATACTTTTCTGTTTTATTATATGCCTGTTTATTATGGATATTTAAAACATCATGAATTTTACTACATTAGTAACAGGATACTTTTGTACTCTCACTCATTCATTGAGTTTTCTCTATCATACACTTAGAATATGTTTGAACAGTTACTTAGTGTGTTTGATCATTTTGAGACTTGCTTTTAAACTTTTAAGTATGACCAGAATAGTGCTTAGTTCTTGGGCTGATTTTATCACACTAGTGAGGCAATACTCTTTTGACAATTCTACTCAATGGCCCATGAATTTATGACACTTTCAACCTTGGCTAATATTAACATCAATTATTTTCAGCCCTAAGCAAGTTCCAGCATTATATCTGCTCCTCCATTTTGGTAGATTTTCCGTGACATTGTGTAGTTAGCTTCTTTTCACACATGCACTGATAGGTACTAAGTTAAAGACCTGAAGTGGACTCTACAGATTTTTTTTTTTTTCTTTGCAGCTGTCTCTGGTAAATTACACCTGCCTTGCCTTCCCTAGACTTCCATGTGCAAATCCTCAGCACAGGGAACCTCTCAGGCTCTAACCCCATTTTTCTCTGGTCCACTGCCAGGAACATCTCTCCGATTAGAAAGTTGAGGCAATTATAGGGGTTGCCTCATTTCTTCCTCACGTCTAAGTTGTCACTACACTGTCTTAATAGGTAAAAAAAAAAAAAAAAGAAAGAAAGAAATTCTGTTTTATATGAAGAATTGGTATTGTTTCAGGCAGGAAGTAAATTTTGTCCTTGTTGCATGAATTTTCCTGAGAGCAGAGGCCACTTGCAAAATTCATATTGCAGTGTTGTAATGAAGATTTGAGAGAAGAAACTTCAACCAGGAAAAATGTTCAGTTAGATTTGAAATTTATGTTAGAGGAAATAAAAAATAGTGTGACTGGAGAATATTAATAATGGATGAGAAAAGAATGAGATAAAACTAAGCAGACACTGTAGCAAAAAATATGGTAAGTAACGTGGGCCTGTGTATAATTAAAATTATGTTGTAGCTTTCCTATGAGTAAACTCTAGAGCACTTATGACTGTCCAGAGAGAGGGTAGAGTGATTAGTTTATGGATTTTCTGGTTTGTTATTTTCAAGAATGTGCTATAATATCTTCTATCTGTAGTCTACTTGATAATGTGCCAAATGTAATTATAAATGCACCAATAATAGTTTTAATAGAAATTATGGAAACATACTTTATCAGAATTTCCGTTATCATAGAGCACACACTTCTAGAAATGCTATGAAAAATGTATATTTCTCATATATGCAAAAATCTTGATAGATATTGATGACAATTTGAAATAGTTTCATAACAATATCAATTGCTATGGGCTGAATTTTGTGTCCCCAAATCCATACACTGTTGTTTAACCCTCAATGTGACTGTTTTTGAACATAGGACCTTTAAGAGAAAATTGAGATTAAATGAGTTCATAAGGGTGGGCTGGTAATTCAATAGGACAGGCTTTTTAATAAGAAAAGGAAGAGACACCAGAAATGTGTGCACACAGAGAAAATGCCACATGAGGACACAGCAAGAAGGCGGTCAACCGTAAAGCAAAGAGAATCCTCCAGAGAAACCAGTAACTTTATCTTGGACTTTCTTGATTCCAAAACTGTGAGAAGATAAATTTCTGTTGTTTCAGACACCCTTTCTGGAGTATTTTGTATGACTGAACTATCAGACTAATATACTGAGTTGTGAAGCTCAAAAATCTCGGGGGGTTCATGTTTGGGAGTTCGTGTAAAAAAATTAATTAAAAATAAATAAATAAATAAATGAACCACTTAAAAAAAATAAAAAATAAAATAAAATAAAAAGACAAATATGGTCACCTAGATAATGGAAAGACTGAATACATTTTCTATGATGGTTATAAAAAATGATAATATAAGATCTTTGTAATGTGCCTATGAAGTCAAAAACTACAGAAAAAAGGTCTTGTGGAGTTATATGAGACTGTTATTTAATTAAAATTTTATTTTTTCTGTATTCTGTAATGCTTATTATGTTTGCACAGCTTATTAAAATATGCACATTTTGCTCTTTGTTCTTATTCCAAAATATTCTCATAATTATTATCATTTTAAATTTTGATTTATTTTGCTTAATGTTGTAAGTTTCATATTTCATATAAGCCGAATCTACCTCTGGCTTTGAAGTCAGAGTGACCTGAATTCTGAATATTCAGCATTCTCTGTGTAATCAGTTTTTATTCTGAATCAGCCTAGCCTGAGAGAGAAATTAACCCTGCTGCTGCTGCTGCTGCTAAGTCACTCCAGTCGTGTCTGACTCTGTGTGACCCCATAGACGGCAGCCCACCAGACTCCCCCATCCCTGGGATTCTCCAGGCAAGAACACTGGAGTGGGTTGCCATTTCCTTCTCCAATTCGTAAAGTGAAAAGTGAAAGTGAAGTCGCTCAGTCATGTCCTACCCTCAGTGACTCCATGGACTGCAGCCTACCAGGGTCCCCCCCTCCAAGGGATTTTCCAGGCAAGAGTACTGGAGTGGGGTGTCATTGCCTTCTCCAGAAATTAACCCTATCCTCTCACAAACACCTCTTTTCATATGACATATTCCCCGATCAAAAGTCTACCTCATACATACACTATTAGGTAGAACTACTTAGGTCAAATTCCAATTATACAGAACTACGAGGCATAAAAAATAAGTTGCCTGTGTCTTCACATATTTGTTCTCTCATTAAACAGAAAGTCAAATCAATTTCTTATCTCTTATTTATGTGAAGACAGTTTGAAACACAATTTAGTTTCTAGAATTTAATGGCAAATCTATAGCAACTTTACCATGCAATTGCTGTTACAAACTCTCTACTATGTTGTTTTCCCCAATTTCACTCTATTTCCTTTACTTCTAAAAACATTTGTAGGTCTAAAATTTTTTCTAAACTCCTTGTTTCTTGTATTTCAATCTTTTTGATGCTTCTGTCCACTTTTGATTTTTCCTCCTTTTTTTCCCCTTCGTGGGTTCACTTTCAGTTGGCATCATTTCTCATGTTCTCTCTCTATGTATAGTTTTAGATGAATTGGAAAGTAGCAAAGGTGTAAAAGAAAATGGCATGAAAATGATTGGAAAACTAGAGAAGATAATGGAAGGAGACATTTTAAAATTAAATGCAAACAGTGGTTCAGAGAGTACAAACAAAAGCAGGTGGTAAGAGAACATTCTCCAACAACTAAAACCAGAAGGGATACTAAAAGGTCAATGCATGGAGTGTACAACCAGGTTAGCAAACATCCCTCTCTCCCTCCATCAGAGAAGTAAATAGAAAAGTCACAGGAGACTTGATCAATAAAGGAACACTAAATAAAATTGCTACTGGGAAGCCAAAAACCCAAGGTTTCCACCAAAAAATAATTTTAAGTTGAAAATTTCTTGAAGGCACCTGAAGCTATATCCTCTAAAATTTCTGAAGAAATAAATGCTCACGTTGGTCAAAGATATCGCTAAGAAATCAAGCTCTCTGCCACAATATATATAAATTTAACTTGTAAAAATGTTCTTTACTAGCTGTGTATATAACCTGTTAAATTTAATTAACCTCTCTTGGCTTGTTTTCCATTAATCAGTAACAAAATATCTCTCACCAACTCATCATACAAATTAACTACATGAAGACTGATAAGACAAGTGAACATAGCAATGCTTTAACAAATTGCAATTTGCATCTGATGAATCTGGATATTCCAATTGAGTCTGTTTTCATTTTGGATAAGCAAGAAGAAAGCATAATCTGAACACAGGTTTTAATTTTTATTTGCAAAATATGTACAATTATAGATGGACTGTCTACGGGAAAGCTACATTCTTTGGTTCTTACAAGAGTCAAGATTTCAAATGGGCAAAACTGAATTAGGGAAATGAACAAGTTTTGGGTAAAATCCAAGCACCTATTCATTTTGGGTGCTTCAGAATAAGAAAAGGATGACCTGAACTATTGTTATTTTTCCTAGGGTAATTACATTCAGTCAACTCCAGTGAGCAAGAGGAATAATTCTGATTAATGAAAGGTACCAATTGCTTGGTCAGAACCTTTAGTTTTTATCAAACACTTACAGCGCATCCTCCATCAAACTTATCCGAGCTCATATTAAACTGCTACATTCCAATATATCAAATTTATTTTGTCTCCTCTCTTTTGTATACTTGCTGTATAAAAACAAGAGAGAGAATAGGGTTTCCTGGCTTAGATAATCTTAAATGGGACATGATGTCTCTGGATAAATGGGAGTCTTCTTTGGTTCATGGAACTTAGAGGTCTTTACACTGACGTTCAGCATCATCCAGAGAGCGGTGCTCTATCCAGGTCAGACTGCAGAAAAGTTGTCTGCAAAACCAGCCTTAGCTATTAGATGTGTCAACTCATTGACTTTTCTTTCATTAAACACTTGGTGAATGTTTCTTTATCAGCCCCCTGTTAGGTCATGAAGGATATAAAAGACATACACGATATATCACTTAAGGAATTTATGGCATCTTTGTATAGATAAGGATAACAGGAATAGAGCAAATGGAAATTACTTGAAGCTTATATTGAGAAGAATTGTGAGTGAATTGACCAAAAAAAAAAAGAAGAAGAAGAAGAGGAATCACATATAGTAAATTTAGTATCCATATCAGGAGAAAGCAATGGCATCCCACTCCAGTACTCTTGCCTGGAGAATCCCATGGATGGAGGAGCCTGGTGGGCTGCAGTCCATGGGGTCGCTAAGGGTCAGACATGACTGAGCGACTTCACTTTCACTTTTCACTTTCACGCATTGGAGAAGGACATGGCAACCCACTCCAGTGTTCTTGCCTGGAGAATCCCAGGGACGGGGAAGCCTGGTGGGCTGCCGTCTATGGGGTCGCACAGAGTCGGACACGACTGAAGTGACTTAGCAGCAGCAGTATCCATATCAGTCCTATAGACCAGTGGTACTCAAACTTAAGTGTGCATCAGAATCATCTGGAAGGGTTGGTAGATGTCTGATTCTGATAATTGTAACATTTTTTGCCATATTTAGGTATGCTTTTGATGTTTGCTTTGTCTCTTCAAACTTTTTTGCTGTTTAGTATACTTTGCGATTTTTCTTTTAAAGTTGGACGGGCATTGGTTAAAAAGAAATTTATTAAGAAGATCCTTAGTAATGGGATGGTAAGAAGGGATGGGGGAGAGTATCCTGCAGTCCCATGACTAGGTCTCAGAATTTTGCGTGATTGTAGTCTCTGAACTGTGAACTTCACATGGGCTTCTCAATTTTCCACCACCACCAATGCCCTTAACTGGGGCAGGATGGCTGGGGTAAGTTGGAATTTGATAAAGCATGTTACATCCTTATCTTCTTATGCCACTTTTGTACATTTCTGTCTAACTTCTTACAAACTACTTACAAATGTCAATTACCCACACTCATCCTGTACTTCTAGTAATTCTGCTTCTCTTGTTTCCAGCTGGCTCAGTTCCAATGGGTCAAGTTAGAAGAGAGTGGAGTGAATACCAATCACTGTGAAATTCAGGCTTATGTAGAGACATATGCAAAGAGAAATGAGAAAAACCCTGAGATTAAAACACCAGGTTATATTAAAAATATAATCAATCTGATTCTGGTGTTGACCATCTGGTGATGTCCATGTGTAGAGTCTTCTCTTGTGTTGTTGGAAGAGGGTGTTTGCTATGACCAGTGCATTTTCTTGGCAAAACTCTATTAGTCTTTGCCCTGCTTCATTCCGCATTCCAAGGCCAAATTTGCCTGTTACTCCAGGTGTTTCTTGACTTCCTACTTTAGCATTCCAGTCCCTTATAATGAAAAGGACATATTTTTTGGGTGTTAGTTCTAAAAGGTCTTGTAGGTCTTCATAAAACNCCAGACAGCCATTTTGCTTTTTTGCATTTCTTTTCCATGGGGATGGTCTTGATCCCTGTCTCCTGTACAATGTCACGAACCTCATTCCATAGTTCATCAGGAACTCTGTCTATCAGATCTAGGCCCTTAAATCTATTTCTCACTTCCACTGTATAATCATAAGGGATTTGATTTAGGTCATACCTGAATGGTCTAGCGGTTTTCCCTACTTTCT
The DNA here is from genome assembly GCA_006410675.1 of Oreotragus oreotragus. Taxonomy (NCBI): domain Eukaryota; kingdom Metazoa; phylum Chordata; class Mammalia; order Artiodactyla; family Bovidae; genus Oreotragus; species Oreotragus oreotragus. Next base: position 140,205 of record SJYX01008540.1, on the reverse strand, counting down.
TCAATTTAAGTCTGAATTTGGAAATAAGGAGTTCATGATCTGAGCCACAGTCAGCTCCTGGTCTTGTTTTTGTTGACTGTATAGAGCTTCTCCATCTTTGGCTGCAAAGAATATAATCAATCTGATTTTGGTGTTGACCATCTGGTGATGTCCATGTGTAGAGTCTTCTCTTGTGTTGCTGGAAGAGGGTGTTTGCTATGACCAGTGCATTTTCTTGGCAAAACTCTATTAGTCTTTGCCCTGCTTCATTCTGCATTCCAAGGCCAAATTTGCCTGTTACTCCTGGTGTTTCTTGACTTCCTACTTTAGCATTCCAGTCCCCTATAATGAAAAGGACATCTTTTTTGGGTGTTAGTTCTACAAGGTCTTGTAGGTCTTCATAAAACCATTCAACTTCAGCTTCTTCAGCATTACTGGTTGGGGCATAGACTTGGATAACTGGAATATTGAATGGTTTGCCTTGGACACGAACAGAGATCATTCTGTCATTTTTGAGATTGCATCCAAGTACTGCATTTCGGACTCTTTTGTTGACCATGATGGCTACTCCATTTCTTCTGAGGGATTCCTGCCCGCAGTAGTAGATATAATGGTCATCTGAGTTAAATTCACCCATTCCAGTCCATTTTAGTTTGCTGATTCCTAGAATGTAGACGTTCACCCTTGCCATCTCTTGTTTGACCACTTCCAATTTGCTTTGATTCATGGACCTGACATTCCAGGTTCCTATGGAATATTGTTCTTTACAGCATCGGATCTTGCTTCTGTCACCAGTCACATGCACAACTGGGTATTGTTTTTGCTTTGGTTCCATCTCTTCAGTCTCTCTGGAGTTATTTCTCCACTGATCTCCAGTAGCATATTGGGCACCTAACGACCTGAGGAGATTCTCTTTTGTTATCCTATCATTTTGCCTTTTCATACTGTTCATGGGGTTCTCAAGGCAAGAATTCTGAAGTGGCTTGCCATTCCCTTCTCCAGTGGACCACATTCTGTCAGATAGATAGTTATATATACGGCCAAACAAAGTTTGTGTATTTCCATAATAATAGAGAATAGGTAACTTACATTTTAGGAAATGACTAAATCAGCCTCCTTTATGGGAGTGGCACCAGCCATCTGAAGAGAGCTGCTGGTTCAGATCAGTTGGCGTGGCCAGTGTAGAAGAACCTGTCATATTCTTAAAAATATTTTTATTTACAATGAATTTGTAATGATCACGATATTATTGGTTTGTACTGATGCATTGAACAAAAGGAAAAGTAGTCCATTGTTACGCTTGATGAAACATTCTTAAAAATGATCGACTGTGGTAAAAATACATCCTTGTAACATTAATAATAATCAACATTTTTCACCTTAGGAAATAGAAGGGTCATTTTTCTATCAGTCATTCAAAATGGAAGATGTTATTTCCAGCCCAGCTTAGGAACAAAAATATTATGTTTATATGATGGCAGACTTTGCATTTATATAAAAGGGGAAAATGAGGTCATTGACTTGTCAGAAAAACAAAGGACTTGCTTTAAAAAAAAAAAACTCACCAGCCAGAATTCTCTAAATAAAGGATATTTTTAAAAGCACCACGCAAACATATCTCAGTTCATTTCAGTAGATACTCAGAGAGCCTATGAGTTTGCCTGTGTTTGACGTGATTTGGTGTCAGGCAGAGAAGTGAAAGTTCCAGTGACATGCTGTCTATGGTCTCCCAACACTCTGATAGCCCTGTGACTGCCCACTTGTCATCCCTCACTTTTCTTTATGTGATGACCCACATGACCTGATTCTTAACTATGTGCCTGAAAGTTACAGGAAAACTGGGGACAAAATTGACAGGAGAAAATTCTATGAAGTGTATCTTATTATTTTTTTATGGGGACCATTTTAAAAGTCTTTATTGAATTTGTTACAGTATTGTTTCTGTTTTATGCTTCTGTTTTGTTATTTTGGCTACAAGGCAAGTAGGAATTTAGCTCCCTTACCAGGTATCAAACCCACACTCTCTGCTTTGGAAGGTGAAGTCTTAACCACTGAACCACCAGGGAAGGCCCTATAAAATACTTGTGTGTTTAAGGCCTATTCTCTCTGAAAGGAGAGTTTCTTCATTCACACTTCCTGTAGTTGGAAAATTCTGTTGAAATCTCAGGATTGGAAAAACAATATTTCATTTTCATGCATTGGAGAAGGAAGTGGCAACCCACTGCCGGTACCAGCCGGCAAATCGAACAGGTCCTGCGAGGAGAATCCTGCAAGCGGCTTAGAAAAGAACTACACACACACACACAAAAGATAAAGACAAAAGATGGGGTCGAGAGGGTCAGCAACTCCAGTAGCGGCCTGAAATTGGCTCATCACGACTTTATTTTTTGTGCAGTTTATATATGTTCAGTAAGGCAGGGAAACAGGGCTATTCTCTAATCGGTAACCTTCAAAAGACAAGACAGAGCTTAAGAAAGGCTCCTGTTCCCAGGTTCCCAGAGCTAAGTGTTTTATTTTTCCTTAAGGCCGTCAGGGTATAGATAAACAGAACTATTTTTGCTTGCCCACGCCAAGGAGCCAGATGTGTGAGTAAAATATTAACTTCTGAGGGGTGGCGGGACAGGGAATGTGAGTCTTGAGATAAGCAAGCATTCCTGCAGACTCTTCCCAGGGCCGTGTCTTACAAGTAAGACCCCTCACTTCTTTTGGGGGTGGCTCCCCGCAACCCACCCATTGTTCTTGCCTGGAGAATCCCAGGGACGGGGGAGCCTGGTGGGCTGCCATCTATGGGGTCGCACAGAGGCAGACACGACTGAAGTGACTTAGCAGCAGCAGCAGCAGACACAGAGAATAATGAGACACAGCTTACTGTCATTCTAGATCAAATCTTCTTTTTTCTTTGTGTATTACTGAAACTAGAAAAGTTAATTGCCTGACCTAGAGTTTTGTAGCTCTGACTAAAACTTCTCTTCCTGTCCAATACCATTCTAGAATATGGAGCCAGAAAGGTATGATATGGTTTACTTATTAAATGATTATGTACTTCAGTTACATAAACTGGTGTCCTAAACTGTGAGATCAACATATGTAACTTTATTGTATTTTTATTCATTACAGTATAATATTTAAGTAACTCCTTTGAAATCAGAGGACTAACTACAAGAAAAATGGAAAATGTATAGAGGCTAGAAAAGTAATAGAATTAATAATTAAATATTAATACAAAGGACATGGAAAGAAAGAACCAAGCTTATTAATATGCTTGAACAAATTATTAAAACATGGTTTTTATGCTATAGTTCTACTACTTTAAAGATTTGTTTCCTGGCAAAGAGAGAGTCAAGCCAAGAGAAATGTCATGAAAAGGAACATTAGTTCCCAATTCAGTTCGATCCAGTTGCTCAGTTGTGTCCGACTCTTTGTGACCCCATGGACTGCAGCACGCCAGGCTTCCCTGTCCATCAGCAACTCCTGGAGTTTACTCAAACCTATGCCCATTGAGTCAGTGATGCCATCCAACCATCTCATCCTCTGTCATCCCCTTCTCCTCCCACCTTCAGTCTTTCCCAGCATCAGAGTCTTTTCCAATGAGTCAGTTCTTTGCATCAGGTGGCCAAAGAATTGGAGCTTCAGCTTTAGCTTCAGTCCTTCCAGTGAATATTCAGGACTGAGAATTATTTTCTTTGTACTGTCCCGTCCACTCTATTTCTCCCTCTCATAAGTCTCAGACCTTCTTGTTAGGCAGTTGATTTACGTCCTCAGTCCTCAACTCCCCCACCTTCATCATTAGCCCATGGCTTTTCTCTTTCATCATGACATACGTTGAGCTGTTTTTGTTTAGATTGGCCCCAGACCTCTTTCCTGTGAGTAAGAAAGCCTGATTGCACATGACCTGGTCACCTGGGCTCTACCCCATCTCCTCTCTTGCTGGTCAGCTGGCTGTAGATGCAAATGGTGTATAATCCAGGTTAGCCCTTTATATTAGTGTTTAGACGGAGTTTAAATCTCACAGTAAAGTGGAAGGGAACTGCTCTAAGTGTCACAAAATCAGGGTCTTTGTCCTGCTTCTACTACTAAGTAGCTGTCCAAGCTTGAAAAACAATCATTCTTCTGCTCAAAGAGAAATGTATTTATTTTTTCACTTCACTTTTCTCTTAAAGATGTGAAATAAAATCATTTCTTGAAAAAAGTCAAAATGTTGGAAAATTGCAGACTAATTACCTGTACCCATCATTTGTTTTTTTTTTTTTTAATTAAGGATAATATTGAAGTCCCCTTTGGCCTCCAACCTACTCCCATTACCCTCACCCCTTCCTTAAGGCAGTTATTGACCTGAAATAAAATTTCTTAAAATATCCATCATACAGCATTAGATGAGATGAAAAGTAAGTTATAATGAGGTGAAGTGAAGTCATTCAGTCGTGTCCGACTCTTTATGACCCCATGTACTGTAGCCTACCAGGCTCTTCCGTCCATAGAATTTTCCAGGCAAGAGTACTGGAGTGGGGTGCCATTTCCTTCTTCAGATATAAGAAGGTAGTTGTTATTATTTCTTAAAATATCCATCATACAGCATTAGATGAGATGAAAAGTAAGTTATAATGAGGTGAAGTGAAGTCATTCAGTCGTGTCCGACTCTTTATGACCCCATGTACTGTAGCCTACCAGGCTCTTCCGTCCATAGAATTTTCCAGGCAAGAGTACTGGAGTGGGGTGCCATTTCCTTCTTCAGATATAAGAAGGTAGTTGTTATTATTTCTAAACTAAGCTGCAAAGAAAGGAATTCTTTATTCCTCAAATGTGGGGTCCATTTTTCTGCCCAGATATTCCTGTGTTCTCACATAGTATCTTAGGATATTAGTACACTGTACCTGTGTATTTTCAGAGTACTGCCAGTGCTTCGTTTTGGAATTCTAAAAATTGAGTTATGATAGCTATCAAGGTACCGCCATTTGGAAGAATATTACCTATCTTAGTAGTCACTTTTGCTTTCTGGAAACTAGCGCTGCCTCTGCTAAATAGTGGTGTGCGCTGATGATTGGGTCACAGAGTGACAGCAGAGCTGTCCAGCTATGTGTGGATAGTCCTCTTGTATTTTCCCTGGCGCCAAGCACTGTGTCATGTCTTTCATAAAATAAATAGGAATCAATGATAAATATGGAGTGAGCATCTGAATTTTACTTTTTAGTATACATACTGTTTGTTTCAGGGTTGTATTGCTGTGTCACAAATTACTTAGCTGATTAAGACAACATCCATTTATTAGCTCACAGTCCTGAAGGTCAGATTTCTAGCATGGTGTGGTTGGGTCTATGTTTAGGGTATCAGAAAGCCTAAATTGTGGGATTGGCCAGACTGAGTACTCCTCCAGGGACCTACAGAAAAATCTGCTCCCAGGGTGACTTGTTGACAGAATTCAGTTCCTTGCTGTTGTAAAACTGAAGTCCCTGTTTCTGTGATGGCTGTTAGATGGAGACTGCTCTCAGCTGCTGGACGTAAGTGTTATTCCTTGCCACTTGGTGTCCTCTAAATTCACAGTAGTGCTTGGAGTCCTTCTCACTCCTTGAGCCTCTGACTTCCCCTTCTTTGAGCAGCTGGAGAAATTCTCTAAATAAATCTTAAGAGTATGGACCCACCCAGATAACCTTCCTATCTGCAGGCCAGCCAAACTTTCCAATGTCATTTACCTAGAGTACAGTCCATGCACAGTCCTAGGCCTGATTCAGGATGTGAACATCAGGGAGGTGGGAAATCTTGGGACCATCTTAGAAATCTGTCTACCACACTAATTTTCACTTTTCAGGAGGACTGAGACTAAAAATAGAGCTTTAACTATTGTCTGCAGTAAGCAAAATGAATTCACAAGATTATCATTACAGAGCAAAATCAAATAGTTACGCAATGAGAAATTTCATGCATGTTAGCAGTGATAGGATATATAATATATAAAACAAACACCTCAAAACCCTTACTTTTGGAAGTGGGTGACCAGAGGAAGTTGGAAATCTACCTTTCTCTTCTAACTTCAATTAAAAATTTTTTTACTTTAATCATAAATTGGTGTTCAATCAGAAGGCCCCTGACTTTCCACTGGGTCCTTCCTAACCTATAGACTCCGTCTCATCCTAGTTTTATTTCTAAGTTAAACCAGAATGAAGCCCAAGGTGATTAAACCACCTTATTTGCCTGATGTGATCTTATAGTAATCTGTGACTCTTCCTTGGGTATGGTAGCTCTGAAGCTGTCAGTTGGTTCTCTCATTATTTCTTAAGTCTTTTGCCATCATTAAAACCTTTTGCCCCCAGGTTAATGCTAAGAATTCAAACGGCAGATCTGTTAGGAGCAAGTACTCCAAGTCCTAGAACTGGGCATTGGCTCTTTTCCAGGGACTTTCCCCATAATTTGTGGTTCCTTTTGTCTGTTCCTTGGCCTTGTCATTTTCAGAAGACCCCCAAAATTATATACATTGACCACATAGCACCTGCGTGTTCTCTGGCCCAGATTTTTTGCTGTAATGTTTTCCCCAACATTGGGCTGGCTAGTGCCAAATCATGTCTAAACTAACTCCCTATTCTCCTTACTTACATGCTATAGCTCCTTGTTTCCTTCTTCTTCTTCTTTTTTTTTCCTATGAGCAATGCAGACTTCAAGAGTTTATAATCTAATAGGACAAACATATAGGAAAGTGAAAAATTACACAACAATATGATAAGCATTATGTTACAGAAAAGCAGCAAGGGCCTGTGGGATTAGAGACATTCCAGCTCAGCCCGAATGTTGGTCAGGAAATATTTCCAAGAGGAGGTAACACTTGCATGGTCTGTGATAAGCAATTAGGAGCTGGCCTAGTGGGGAAGAGGAGCTGGGGGCATTGGAGGGAGGCCTAAATGAATCCTTTAAAGATGATCCAGAGTTGGAAACGAGATCGTCCTCAAGCTGAACTAGTTGAGCAAATGCCAAGAGGAAAGGATGGGACCAAAAATGGGAGATAA
>SJYX01008540.1:65269-127229 GCA_006410675.1 Oreotragus oreotragus | reverse complement strand
CTAAAGCTGAAACTCCAGTACTTTGGTCACCTCATGCAGAGAGTTGACTCATTGGAAAAGACTGATGCTGGGAGGGATAGGGGGCAGGAGGAGAAAGGGACGACAGAAGATGAGATGGCTGAATGGCATCACCGACTCAGTGGACGTGAGTTTGAGTGAACTCCGGGAGATGGTGATGGACAGGGAGGTCTGGCGTGCTGCGATTCATGGGGTCACAAAAAGTCGGACACAACTGAGAGACTGAACTGAACTGAGGTCAAGTATTGTACATTCACTTGATGGAATATTATACAGCTGTAAAAGATGGTGGCCATGAAGATTAGAAGCAATATGGGGAAATGCTTGTGATACAATAAATGAAAAGAGCATAAAATAATTTTAACATAGTGTTGAATCAGAAGATTCTTATAAAAAGAGTAGAAGAAAATACAACAATATCATAAAATAGATCATATGGGAGTTGATTTTTTCCCCAATTTTTCTATAATTTATCATTTTAAAAATAAATAAATTTTTTATTTTTATTAAATTTTTTAATAGTCAGAATGGCAGAATAAGAGAGACAGCAGCTGTCTGTCATGGAAGCTGCAGATGTGGGTTTTAGCCCAGAGCAGAATGTGTAAAAGAAATTCTAGAAATCCATGTTTCATTTCAAATGATGTGAAAACATCAGAGGAACTGTGAACAGCTGGGAAACTCAGAGACCAACAGGTGTACCATTAGTGTTTAAATCTCTAAAGCTATGAACTGGGGGATGCTGAAACCCAGTGATATCTTTTGAGAAACTCTTCCCGGAATAAGGGAAAATGAGAACATTTGTGAGATGAAAATATCTTCTTGTAAAGAACCCGAATCCACAACAATATATACATCCTGTTATATAGTGGGTGCTACAAGCGCCACAGAACTGAACAAGCCTAAGGCAGTTTTATAAACCTCAGTATCTAGAGTAACTCTATTGAGTTGCTATAGAACGTCTTTAGAAAGAGAGGGCGTTTCTCTCTTACCTAAAAGTGCAGGGAGCTCAGTGTTTCCAAAGTCTAGACTCCTGTCACTCCAGCATCTTTAGCACTTATCCACATCGTCCAAGGCAGTTCATTATTATATCCACATTTTATCCAACAAGAAGGGAGAAAGTGGGGAAGGCAAGGGCATTCTGTTTTCCTTTAAGGCACATTACTTCCACTCCAGCTACTGGCCGGAACTTACTCACGTGGCCTCATCTATCTGCTTCATCTAACTACAAAAAAACTACATTTTCTTGTAGTTCATGTTTGAGCAACCAAGTGCCAAGCTAAAACCAGGGGGTTTATAATGATAGAAGGAGAAAGTATACTGGGGACCATCCCCACAGTCAGTCACTGCCACCCAAACTGACAAGCTGGTGACAAGAGCCAGTGTGCATGTCTCTGATCTACAGGAATTCAAACTTCTCTGCTTGGTATCTGGCCAATAGCTGAATTAATCGTCTAAGGGAAAAATATGCAAAATGATTCTTTTATTTACAATCAACAGTTAGGAGAGAGGGGGGCACTATTTTGGAAAATGGAAGAGTCTTGCAAAACACACTTAGTGGTAAGATAATAACCAGAGCAGAAGACTCTTGGAGTCGCTAGACTAAATTACCATCTAAATAAGTCTCTTTTGCTCTTCCCCTGTCATCCGGCTCCTAATTCTCTAAAAAAGTGTTGTTCGCTCAGTTGTGTCTGACTCTTTGCAATCCCATGGACTGTCGCCCGCCAGGCTCCTCTGTCCATGGAATTCCCCAAGCAAAAATACTGGAGTGGGTAGCCATTCCCTTCTCCAGGGAATCTTCCCAACCCAGGGATCGAACCTGGGTCTCCAACATTGCAAGCAGATTTTTTTTTTTACCATCTGAGCCACCAGGGAAGTCCTTATAATAGGTTATTAAGGTGTAATTCACATACCGTACAAGTCACTCATTGAAAGTGTACAGTTCAGAGGCTTCTAGTTGTAATCATCACTGCAGTCAATTTTAGACCATTTAATTACCTAAAGAAATCCTTTAGGTATGCCCTCCATTCCTGGTTTCCCTCCTTACTCCCAGCCCCAGGCAACCACTAATGTACCTTCTTTCACTCTGTATTTGTCCCTTCTGGACATTTCATATGAATGGAATTGTATAATATGTGGTCCTTTGTGACTGGCTTCATTCACCTAGCATAGTGCCTTCAAAGTTCACTCATGTTGTAGCATGTATTTGTACTTCATTCCTTTTTTATAGCTATATAATGTTCCATTATACAGATACTCCATATTGTGTTTATTTGTCAGTTAATGGAAATGTAGGTTGTTTTCACCTTTTGACTGTTACGAACAGTGCCACTATGAACATTCATGTACAAGTCTTTGTGTGGGTGTACGTTTTCATTTCTCCTAGTTGTGTACCTAGGAATGGAATTGCTAGGTCGTATGGTTCTCTATGTTTAACCATTTGAGAAACTGCTAGGCTTTTTCCAACCAGCAGTATATGAGTATTCCAATTTCTCCACATCCTTGCCAGTACTTTAAAANCTAATAATTAATGATGATAAGCATCTTTTCACGTGCCTATATTTTCTTGTTCCAAGCTTTCTTAACATTGTCCTCCCTTGACTTCCTATGGCCTCAGAAACACTGGTTTTCTTAGATTTTTTTCTCAAGGCCTCTTCTTAGTCATCCTAATCTTCTAGGAGAAATATAATTTGTAATATTTCCTCCTTGACCTTCTCTTCTTTCTCTTTTATTCCTTTCAACTCCAGGCATATGATTCTTAACTCTGCATCTTTATCCTAGGTCTCTCCAGATAGGAGACTTCATTTTACCTCAGTTAGCTGGTAAAGAATCTGCTTGCAATGCAGGAGACCCTGGTTTGATTCCTGGGTCAGGAAGATCCCCTGGAGAAGGGATAGGCTACCCACTCCAGTATAATGGAGCTTCCCTGGTGACTCAGATGATAAAGAATCTGCCTGCAATGTGGGAGACCTGGGTTCAGTCCTGGGTCAGGAAGATCCCCTGGAGAAGGGCATGTCAACCCCCTCCAGAATTCTTGCCTGGAGAATCCCCATGGACAGAGGAGCCTGACTGGCTTCAGTTCATACGGTTGCAAAAAGTCGGGCATGGCTAAGCAGAGCACAGCACAACTTTTGTGGACACATTTTTTTTCTCATTAGCCCAGACCTGCCTGAGTAACTCAGCTTTCAGTTAGCTCCTGGGGCTTAGTGATGCAAATTCATTTTGTGAAAGTTACAGTCCAAATATCTTCAGTTTCTATAGGAGAGCCTTATTATTGAAAACTATAGAATGACTGCTTCCTCCTCTGGATCAGGAGCAGTCATGAATTCATTTCCATAAGAAAATATATAAGTCTGGTTACCACAGAAAGTTGCATGTTAGAAAAAGAACTCTATTTTGATATGAAATTAATTTCATTAGAGATGTTATGTGAGACGACATGAAGTAAGAATCTTATCTAACAGATCTATTTTAGAATGGAATATATACAGTATCAGAGGTTATGAGAAAAGCTTGAGTTGCATATCTGAGAAAATGATCCACATTTTTAAATTGTCTCAGTTCTAACATGAAATAGACACAATAGTGTGAATATTTTAATTGGCATGGTTACTATGCTTTGAATCAAGATTAAGTGTTTTAAACAAATTGATGAATTAAGAACCTAAGAACTTGGACCAAGAAAATATGTTTATTGTAATCCCATTCATTTAAAAATATCATTGATAGATCATTTTCTTGTCTGAACTTTTCCTTTTATGAATGTATATATTTATGTATGTTGAGATTAATGTTTCATGTCCAGTTTTTATACCAGGAAGCACGAGTCTTTGCTGACACACTTTTGGATATCTTATTAAATTTCTCATCAAGGAGACATTCCAGGAAGTTTTACAAATTAGTCTATGAAAATGCTAGACTTTGGTGGGACGTTGCAGAGTCTTCATTTTTTGCGCTTTCTCCAAAAGTGAGCACTTTTGCATAATTGAATCTGCTGAGTGCACGAGATTACAAGTGTGCAGATGGCTCTTTCACTGAAGTTGCGCTCATATGTTTGTACAATAAACTTGGACATTTAACTGTTGCAAATTTTAATATATTTGTTGCCCTTCTCGTTTAAAACAAAGATGCTGTTTCCTGAGACCAGTGTTACTTGGAAAACCTTGGCTATCTAACAAGTTCCCAAGAAACATTATTTAATGTACATTGCCAAGAACATCTTAGATAATTCAACAGCATTGCCTTCTTTAAAAAGTCCAAATATATTTCCTATAAATGTGACAGTTATTTATTGAGACCTTGTTGACTGCATATTTGGATATGACAGGGTTCCAAAAGAAATGTATAATTTATAATGAGCATATAATCATTCTGGAGACGGAAAATAACTTCATATGAAACAGCAAAAAATAAACAGGAAAGGATGTAATTTAGTGCCAACTTGGTAAATTAATATTTTTGTTGAATCAGATGGTCCTCATTCATCTGCCTGTGGCACTTACTATCATAATATAATTTTGGATTACTTAAGCGTCTGCCTCCAATGTGGGAGACCCGGGTTCAATCCCTGGGTCAGGAAGATCCCCTGGAGAAGGAAATGGTAACCCACTCCAGTATTCTTGCCTGGAGAATCCCACGGACAGAGGAGCCTGGCAGGCTACAGTCCACAGGGTAGCAAAGAGTCGGACACGACTGAGCCACCTCACTGAAGTCAGTATAAGCCTGGGTTTGCTTCATGTTTTCTGCACTTAAAAACTTTTTTTCAGCACTTTGAAGTCAGCACATCTTGTTGGACACATACTATGTGCCAGCACACTTAATAGACATCGGCTTATAAATATGAGCCAAACAGAGTCTCTGTACTTAAGGAACTTGCTGCTTTGTGTGTTTATGTGTCCTGGAGGGTAGGGGGGCGTGGGCAGTGGCAGGGAGGAGACAGATGGCCAACATATAAGAAAACAGGTAAGGGAACCTCAGAAACATAAAAGTATTCTGACGCTGGTAAAAGTATTCGAGTGGGGGTGCTTGGACTGCTGTTGTTGGAACAGTCCTGTCTGAGGAACTCAAGTTTGAGTTGAGGCCTGAGTGATGAGAGGGCTTCGGCACCTAGTTAGATTTACAGTGTGAAGCCCCAGGGAGTGGTCTCGGTGGAAGACAGACATCTGAACATCTTCACTGTGGACGCGACCCTGAAAGCCCGGTCAGTCACAGTTGGGATATTGAAGAGGGTGAGAGTTGAGCGCAGATGTCTGTCAGCAGTGACTTTGGGAAGAGCGGGTTTTGTGGAGAAGTGAGGAGAAAAATCCTAATTAACAGTGAAAAGAGACTAGGAGGTAAGGATATGGAGGCATTAAGAATATACACATCTTTGTAGGGTTTTGCTCTGAAGGAGACAGAGGAGAAGGATGGTGGCCTTAAACAGCTGTTAAGACTGTGCATTTGTGTGTGCTTCTCTGCATTTAAGTCGGATTTAGCGATACTACAGCAAAACTTATAAGTGAAGTTAATGTTGCCAAAATCTTGACCCCCCCTGTCCACCGGTGCTGAATGAAAATGCCAAAACAGAGTTTGGAGGAAATAGAAAAAATGGCTTTATCTTTTCTTGGCGAAGTGGAATGCACAGCAGACTAGCACCTCAAGTACTGGGAACAGAGAGAGGTTATATCCCGGGGCTTGTAGTCTGTGGGTAGGTGATAAGGCTCAAAGCAATGAAGATCTTGTATTTTGTTTTTCCTTCTGCGAAGTTTTAAAATGGCCACAGCTGAGATCATGCAGCTCAGCAACTCTGTCGGTGTCCCTGAAGTTATCAGCCCGTGACCTTTCTGAAATGCTATCAGAATGGTACAACAGAGTGAAAGGGGAGAAGAATGCCAGGTGCAGAGTGTAATCTATATGGAGTCAGAGAGTAATTATTAACAGCTCTGTGAAGGACAAGTCTAGCTACAAGTGTTTGTTAGTAGTGACAGCTAAAGAATAACCAAGATTGTTTAACTCTTGCAGGCCTGTTTGACTGGTATGTGCCAAAGACTGTTCACTCATTTATGTTTTTGTGGGAATACTAAGACATCTGCACGTTTTTCACTGTAACTTTTAAAGCTCCTTGTTAAGCTTTCATAGGAATTGGGAGGCCATAGGGGAGCACCGTTGGAGACTGAGAGTTAAAACCGAGTGAAGAACAGAATTATAAACAACTGGGGCCACAAAGCAAAGAGTCAAGTGAAGCTGGGCTCTGGTGGCAGGAGTCTGCATCAAAGGGTTTATTGCAGGAGGCCAAACAAAGGAGCAGGGCATAGGCTGGGTCTTTGAGTTGGGTGTTTTTAAAGGGGAAGAACAGAGGCTGGTCAGTCATCATCTTACGTTTAACTGCATTCCTTAATCATGGTCTCGAGTGTCAGGAGGCTTCTGGTTTGGATTCGCTGGCCAGGTGGTCCGTGGCTTGGGGGTCTGTTACCTCATCTTGCCTTAGGGAAACAGTCCAAGGTTGTGTGTTAATAATGTTTATCTATGATAGCAATTACGTTATCTTTAATACATCAACAATGATATCAACATCAGCAATTTTAGTGCCTTACCAATGTTAACAACAGTAATTTTAGCATCTGACCTGAATTGATTGAGGATTGAGGGGACAAGAAAGAATAAAGTTTTGGATAGAGGGATTGGTTTGGGGGGACTCAGTATCAGGGTTTCACAGGTAATTTTCACATTAAAGGACTGCTCAGCATGTGTTTGTCACTTCAGCCCGCTCCTATAGGTGGTCCTGTCTTCACATTGTGAATATGTAATAATGGAATATACAGTGAAAATGCCTGTGTACAGATGCTTCATGCTGTTTTTTCAAAGTGCTTTTACATGTGTTATCTTATTTAATGAAGACTGTAAATTAATCTATGGAAGAAATGATAATGCTATTTAAACTATGTATAAAAACTGGGAATGTTAAATTAAAAATACTTAAGAATATGTGTTATAAGGATTAACCTGCCTTTATTGTAGATGTCAATATATTATTTAATATGATAACTAATAATATTGCAAGTAATAACCTTACTTATAAGATTCCTGTCCCTTATTTGTTTAAGGAAATAATTTTGGTAAACATTATTGATAAAGATGGAAATATATTTAATGGCTTTGATAAAAATTATAGGTAAAAATGGAGATACAGTAAATGGATTAGAAAAATTTTTTAAATGTTCCTGAGAGTTTGACAAGTCTGAAGTAAATTAAAATTACTTTTTTTTTTCTTTTCCGTCAGAGGTCTCTTTATTAGTATCCATGATCGAGGACATATTTCTTCCGTTCTTAATGCGTGGCCAGAAGATGTCATCAAGGTAAATTAGTTACCACTTTTTTTCCATTGTGGCACATTTGTTCTTTTTCCTGTTCCGTAACATACTGACCCTTTTCACAATACTAGGTAGTGGTAGCATTCTCTAGCTTTTCAATTTATATCTGATTGATTTTTGCATAGTGGATTAATTTTATCCTGATACCCTTTAGATTCTAAGTTTCCCCTTTATTTCTGTCAAGTTTGTTTAATATTTATTTATTGTAAGTGATGATAAATGTTGAAAAAATGTTGAAGTAGTATCTGAATTTCTTTAAGCAAACTCCTATTTCTTCTGTAATTGATCATCTACTTAGAAGAATCAATGTGGGCAAAAAAACATCTGTTAATTCATTTCCTTTATCATGGTAACCTCAAGGGTCTCATGGGACTTCTCTGGGAGAGAGGAAGCTAATGAAAATAGGGTAATGTTGTATCTGACATTTGGTAGCTTTCTGAGTGAGACACTTTACCTAGATTAACTCATGTATTTAATATCATGGTAATTCCATGAGGAAAGGAAGGCCCAGGTGGATTACACAGTCGTATGTGGTGGTGGTGGGAACTGAATGCCAGTGTCTCAAGTTGCCTCCTCCAAAACAGCCTAACATATTGACCGTTTGTAATGAGACGTGGAAGATTTGACAAAGATCAGCTTTATGGAATATGCAAAAATAATTTTCACCTCCCTCTTCAATGTATTTACTTTTAAGGCAGTTCTTTAAGAGCTGCATAATATAGGTGAATAGAAAACTAAAAGAAAAGATCGCAAAAATTTTTGTATGTATTCTGCATTATTGTGTGGTAGAAAAAGCAAACACTCAGGTCTTGGTTCTTTGACATTAACCAGATAAATCACCTGAGGCAAATTATTTCAGTTCTCTGATCTTCAGAGGGATAGAAGAGGGATAGAAAATAAGAGGGATAGACTGAATATACTCCAAATCCCCCCTTACTTCTAAAATGCTCTGATCTGTACGTTAGTCCTTATGATAATAATAGTATTAATACCAACAGTTTTTTTTGAGAATTTGTAATGTATCGAGTACTGTGGTAAGTTCCTGTATATCATGATTTCATTGTATTGAATCTTTAGTTCAGTCTCTCAGTCGTGTCTGACTCCTTGCAACCCCATGGACTGCAGCACGCCAGGCCTCCCTGTCCATCACCAACTCCCGGAGTTCACTCAAACCCATGTCCATTGTGTTGGTGATGCCACCCAACCATCTCATCCTCTGTTGTCCCCTTCTCCTCCTGCCTTTACTCTTTCCCAATATCAGGGTCTTTTCAAATGAGTCAGTTCTTCACATCAGTTGGCCAAGGTATTGGAGTTTTAGCTTCAACATCAGTTCTTCCAGTGAACACCCAGGACTGATCTCCTTTAGGATGGATCTCCTTGCAGTCCAAGGGACTCTCAAGAGTCTTCTCCAACACCACCGTTCAAAAGCATCAATTCTTCAGTGCTCAGCTTTCATTACAGTCCCACTCTCACATCCATACATGATTCCTGGAAAAACCACAGCCTTGACTAGACGGACCTTTGTTGTCGAAGTAATATCTCTGCTTTTTAATATGCTGTCTAGGTTGGCCATAACTTTCCTTCCAAGGATTAAGTGTGTTAACTTCATGGCCTTCCATCACCACTCACATCCACAACTGGGTATTGTTTTTGCTTTGGCTCCATCTCTTCATTCTTTCTGGAGCTATTTCTCCACTGATCTCCAGTAACATATTGGGCACCTACTGACCTGGAGAGTTCATCTCTCAGTGTCCTACGTGTTTGCCTTTCATACTGTTCATGGGGTTCTCAAGTAAGAGTGCTGAAGAGGTTTGCCATTCCCTTCTCCAGTACTGAATCATAGATTTATTCAGCTGACTCATGCTTGTGGATGGTTTTCTATGTGCCAAGTGCTGTGCTAGGTGTTGGTGTACGGTGGTGAGCAAAACACAGTTGGTCCCTAATTTCATGCATCTACTCTGAAAAGTAGCTTTTTTTATTCCCATTTTTATATATAAGAAACAGAAGCTTTAATTCATCAGTTTATCCAAAGTCAAGTAACTGACATTTTATTCTAGGCTCAATGGATATGACAGGTGTAGTAGTTTGTAGAAAATCTAATAGATTTTGTCTCACAAAATTGGTTTTGCTTAAATTCATATAATGGCCATGAATTACAGAATAAAGATGATAGATCCATTAATTTCAATAAAGACAACAAATTACTTAGAATTAAAATCTCCACATGATTAAAATGCATGCTTTTTAGATATAAAAATAAACTAAAATTAGAAATAAACTAAAATAAACTTAGATTAGAAATAAAGTTAAAAAAAATTGCCTAGTAATACTCTACTGTCAGTTAAGAGTAGCAATAGACCGTGCTTGGTAGAACAGTATCCAGTGTAATAAGAGTTGAAGAGGATGCATCAGCATTGTTGTGAAATTAGGAGGATACATAGACTAAAGATCAGAGCACTGGGGACCCCTCAGCAATTATGTGCTGTTAATCATGGGCTCTCCTCTAATGGTACTCAAAATGGATGTGATTAGTTTCCAAGCTGTTGTAAGTTCAATTTATTTCCCAGTCTGAGCTTTTTATTTATCTGTACTCTGCCCATGTACTCCTCCTGATTGAAGACTGAGTTCTTTGAATTGTTTGAATCCTTATGGACATACCTTGTCTTTTTATTTTTAAACAATCAAATTAATCATATGTATATATTTTAAAACTACATTTAAAATACATGTTTCCAATTTATTCTCCCCACTCTTCTATACTTAATGATTATACAAAATCATTTCCATCATTTATGATCATATAAAATCATGTCCATCATTTATGTTTTCTGACAGCTTAGTATTTCATTGCATAAATATTTAACTTCAGAAATAGAGAGTAGGAACTATGCCCCAGGATTTGCAAACATCTATTAATATATTTTTCTTTTCATTCAAGGCTATTGTGGTGACTGATGGAGAACGTATTCTTGGCTTGGGAGACCTTGGCTGTAATGGGATGGGCATCCCCGTGGGTAAACTGGCTCTGTATACAGCTTGTGGAGGGATGAACCCACAACAGTGTTTGCCTGTCATGCTGGATGTGGGAACGGAAAATGAGGTAAACACTTTAAGTCTGTAACAGCTATACACCTTAAAAACTAGTACCATTCCTGCATTTTGAGATTATTTTAGGAACTTTATGAAATTCATTTTTTTTCTCTTTGATTCTTTCTCTCTCCTCAAACCCATCCCTCAACTCTTATAAGAAAAATTATTCATTCTCTTTTCCTTTTCTTGTTTTCTATAATATGAATAATCTTTTATCAGCTTCTTTAGTGTTTTATTATCCTTTAGTAGGCACTCACCCCATTGTCCTATAGAGTGTATGATTTACTTTAGGGTATCATAGTTACTTGAAAAAAATTACTATTTTTATACTAGGCAGAAATTTATTAAGTATAGTCAGTCTGATATTTTGTTCTAAAAGTCTGCAGTAGATTATTTGGAGTTTAGCATTTCTCTTTACTGCATTGATAGAATCTTAAAGTTATATATTAAAGTGAAGTCGCTCTCGTGTCCAACTCTTTCCGACCCCATGGACTGCAGCCCACCAGGATCCTCTGTCCATGGGATTTTCCAGGCAAGGGTACTGGAGTGGGTTGCCATTTCCTTCTCTAGGGAATCTTCCCAACCCAGGGATTGAATGCAGGTCTCCTGAATTTGTAGGCAGATGCTTTACTGTCTGAGCAAGTTAATATAATATTATAATGGATTTAGGTGTAAGAGGGATGAAATTTATAATTCAGTCTATTTCCATTTAAACTGTACTTTGGGGATTTGAAGAAGGAAATGGCAATCCACTCCAGTACTCTTGCCTGGAAAATCCCATGGATGGAGGAGCCTGGTGGGCTACAATCCATGGGGTTGCAAAGAGTCGGACACAACTGAGTGACCTCATGTTCTCACTGGGGATTTAGTGCTGTTTATGCTTTTCAAGGGCATTTCTTAAAGACTGTGATGCTTATTTGTTAAGAGTTTCCTATCCCTGTTTTCGAGGACTGAGTAGTTTCATCTGTATCGCCTCCCAGATCACACAGATGCCCCCTCGCTTTGACTGGCAATCTGGAATCTAGCCCCTGACAGGCCCTGAGTTCATGCTGTCTTAAAACTTGTAAATACGAGGTTCCTCAAAAACATGAGAAAATATTGGGTTGGTCAAAAAGTTTGAGTTTTTCCATATGAACTTTTTGGCCAACCCAATATTAAGACTAGGGGAAAAAAAATAAAGACGGGTTTTTTTACAGTTATTGATAATTTATTCTTAGTCAGACACGACTGAGCGACTGAACTGAACTGAACTGAACTGAATCCTGCTTGTGCTAGTGAATTTTTTTCCTATGGGACCTTCCAAATTTCTTTACAATATATAAAATTTGTCCCAATGATTACATGGAAGCGTGTTGACCCCTAAACTCTTAACCTACAATGTCAGCCTTTCTAAGACTCAAACCCCAACCCATGACTTTTGTCTTCAGAGCCTGTAAGTGGAAGCCTCTAGGCTAGAGATGGTTGATGGCCCTGTGTGTTGGACCACCGCCAACAACAGGTGGTGGTCTTGGGGTCTCCTGTACTTTGTACGCTTCTCATTGGAGGAGAGAGGAAGATAGAGAAAAGAAATCAGCACCCACTTCAGAACTTACCACCAACATCATGAGAGCTTGCTCATTCACGCTTACTAGGGAGTCAATGAAAAATTAGACCTCTTTCTAAATACTAAATACTTGCACTATTCTCTTAGGATCTGTCTGTTTGAAGACACCCTGCCTCTTTTCACAGTTGTGAAATTTCATCCCTCTTAAACCTAGAGACTAAATCCGTTATGATATTATATTAAGTTGCTCAGATGGTAAAGCATCTGCCTACAATGCGGGAGACCCAGGTTCAATCCCTGGATTGGGACAATCTCCTGGAGAAGGGAATGGCAACCCACTCCAGTATTCTTGCCACCCCCCCAAAAAAAGTTATATATTAAGTAGTAAATAATTTTGCTCATCTGTAATTGGTAATACTTGGATTAGTTGTGGGTGATAGATGAGCTTGCCAGCTGGTGTTAGTGGTAAAGAACTCACCTGCCAGTGCAGGAGACGTAGGAGACATGGGATCAATCCCAGGGTCAGAAAGAGCGCCTGCACGAGGGCATGGCAACCTACTCCAGTGTTCTGGCCTGGAGAATCCCATGGACAGAGGTGTCTAGTGTGCTATGGTCCACAGGGTCACAAAGAGTCAGACACAACTGAAACAACTGAGCACACACACATGGCTGATAGATACTAGGAATTAAAGGTAGAATTTTCTGAAATAGAGATGAAATATAATGGTCAGTTAAGATAGACTTTTTAAAAGCTGAACGTAAATATGAAACCTAGGCCTAGAATGTCATCATCAAATGAGATCTTTATCATGTTAAGGTGTGTTCTCTCTGTACCCACTGTATTGACAGTTTTTTATCATTAATGGATGTTGAATTTTGTTAAAAGGCTTTTTGGCATCTGTCAAGATGATTATATGATTTTTCTATTGTTTAATTGGTTAATGTGGTATCTCACATTGATGTGTTATATCACATTAATTTGCTGATATTGAACCATACTTGCATTCTTGGGATAAATCCCACTTGATTATGGTGTTTGATTCTTTTGATGTATTGTTGAATTTGTTCTGCTAATATTTAGTTTAGGATTTTTGTTTCTATGTTCATCAGTGACATTAGTTATTAATTTTCTTTTTTATGTGGAACATCCTTCTCTTATTATTTATATCAAGGTGATAGTGGCCTTTAGAATAAGCTTGGAAGGATTCCTTTCTCTTCTAGTTTTTGGAATAGTTTGAAATGGATAGGTGTTAATTCTTCTTTAAATGTCTTATAGAGTTTTCCTGTGAAGCCTCATGGTTCTGTACTTTCATTTGTTGAGATTTATTATTATTATCACTGATTCAGTTTCATTTCTTGTAATAAGTAGTTTGTATTTTGTATTTTTTCCTGATTCAGTTTTTGGGAGATGTAAATTTCTAACAATCTATTCATTTCTAATAGGTTGTCCATTTTATTGGCATATGATTGTTCATAGTAATCTTTTATGGTCCTTTGTGTTTATGTGGTGTTTTTTTTTTAACTTTTCATCTTTTATTTCTGATTTTACATACTTGGGCCCTTTCTCTTTTTTCCTTGATCTGACTATAGGTTTATTAATTTTGTTTATCTTTACAAAGGACCAGCTCTTAGTTTCATTGATGTTGTCTGTTTTTTTTAGTCTCTATTTCATTTATTTTTGCTCTGATCTTTATGATTTTTTCCTTCTTTGGGTTTTGTTTTTTCTTCTTTTTGTAGTTCTTGAGGTGTAAGGTTACAGGGTTTTAGATTTTTCTTGCTTTTGTGGTAGACATATATTGCTATCAACTTTCTTCTTAGAAATGCTTTTGCTGAATACCTTAGGGCTTTGATTTTTGTTTTAATTGATGTATAGCTGATTTACTATATATTATGTAATTTTCAAGCATACAGCATACTAATTCACAATTTCAAAATCTTTAAAGGTTATATTCCATTTATAGTTATCATTATATAAAATATTGGCTATATTCCCTGTGATATACAATATATCCTTGTAACTTACTTGTTTTATACATAGTAGTTTTGATCTCTTAATCTCCTGTCCCTCTATTGCCCTTTGCACCATCTCTCTCCTGTACTGATAATCACTAGTTTGTTCTCTGTAACTGTGTCTGTTTCTTTTACGTTATGTTCACTAGTTTATTTTGAGATTCCACATATAAATGACACCTTACAGTATTTGCCTTTCTCCGTCACACTTAGTTCACTTTCACTTTAGCATAATACCCTGCAGGTCCATCCATGTTGCTATAAAAAGCAAAAGTTCATTTTTTTTATGGCTGGGTAGTATTCCATTGTGTGTGTGTGTGCGTGTGTGCATGTGCATGTGTGCACGCCACATCTTCATCCATTCATCTCTTGTGGGTACTTAGGTAACTTCCAAACCTTGGCAGCCATAAATAATGCTGTGAACTTTGAGGTGGATGTGTCTTTTCAGCTAAGTGTTTTTGTTTTCTCTGGGTATATAACCAGAGTGTAATTGTGTGGCCATATGGTAGTTCTGTTTTTAGCATTTTGAGAAACCTTCATACTATTTTCCACAGGGGCTACACCAATTTACTTTCCCACCAGTGGTATACGAGGGTTCCCTTTTGTGCACATCCTGCCAGCATTTATAATTTGTGGTCTTTTTGATGATAGCCATTCTGAGAGGTGTGAGGTGATATCACATTGTGGCTTTAATTTGCACTTCTCTGATGATTAGTGAAGTTAAATATCTTTTCATGTGTCATTGGCCATCTGTATGTCTTCTTTGGAAAAATGTCTATTCAGTTCTGTCCATTCTATAATCAGGTCATTTGTTTTTTAATATAAGCTGCCTCTATGTTTTGAATATTAACCCCTTATTGATATCATTTGCAAATGTTTTTTCCCATTCAGCGGGTCATCTTTTTGCTTTGTTGACGCTTTTCTTTCCTGAGCAAAAGCCGAGTTTAATTAGATCTGATTTGTTTATCTTTGCTTTTGTTTCTTTTGTTTTGGAGACAGACTCAAAAGCATTGTTATGATTTATGTCAGAGTGTTCCAGCTATGTTTTCTTCTGGGAGTTTTATAGTTTCTGGTCTTACATTTAGGTCTTGAATCCATTTGATTTTATTTCTGTGTGTGATGGTAGAGAATGTTCTAATGTCATTCTTTTACATGTAGCTGTTCAGTTTACACAGCACCATTTATTGAATAGATTTGTCTTTTTTCCATTTCATATTCTTGCCTCCTTTGTCATAAGTGTGTAGGGTTTATTTCTGAGCTCTCTGTTCTATTCAGTTGATTTATGCATCTGTTTTTGTGCCAATATCATGCTGTTTCAATTATTATAGTTTTTAATATAGTCTGAAAACAAAAGTCCGTCTAGTCAAGGTTATGGTTTTTCCAGTGGTCATGTCTGGATGTGAGAGTTGGACCATAAAGAAAGCTGAGCACCAAAGAATTGATGCTTTTGAACTGTGGTGTTGGAGAAGACTCTTGAGAGTCCCTTGGACTGCAAGGAGATCCAACCAGTCCATTCTGAAGGAGATCAGCCCTGGGATTTCTTTGGAAGGAATGATGCTAAAGCAGAAACTCCAGTACTTTGGCCACCTCATGCGAAGAGTTGAGTCATTGGAAAAGACTCTGATGCTGGGATGGATTGGGGCAGGAGGAGAAGGGGATGACCGAGGATGAGATGGCTGGATGGCATCACTGACTCGATGGACATGAGTTTGAGTGAACTCCGGGAGTTGGTGATGGACAGGAAAGCCTGGCGTGCTGTGATTTGTGGGGTCGCAAAGAGTTGGACATGACTGAGTGACTGAACTGAACTGAACTGAAGTCAGGGATCCAGATTCCTCTAGCTCTGTCCTTTCTGAAGATTGTTTTGGCTGTTGGAGTTCTTTTTTATTTCCATAGAAAATTTTAAATTTGTTCTAGGTCTGTGAAAAACATCCATGGTATTTTGATAGGGATTGCACTGAATCTATTCAGTGCTTTGGGTAGAATAGGCACAGAATGTTGTCATTTGAACAATGTTAATTTTTCTAATCCATTATATATTTCGATCAGTTTATGTCATATTCAATTTCTTTCATCAGGGCTTACAGCTTTCTGTCTTTTACCTTCTTAGATGGGTTTATTCCTAGGTGTTTTATTATTTTTGATGTGATGCTAAATGGGATTGTTTTCTTAATTTCTTTTTCTGATCTTTTATTGTTAGTAGATAAGAATCTAAGAGATTTCTGTGTGTTAATTTTGTATCCTGCAACTTTACTGAATTCTTCGGTGAGCTCTAAGAGTTTTCTGATAGCACTTTTTAAATGTGCTATGTATGTGCTAAGTTGCTCAGTATGTCCAACTCTTTGTGACCCCATGAACTATAGCCTGCCAGGCTCCTCTGTCCATGGTATTCTTCAGGTAAGAATACTGGAATGGGTTGCCATTCCTTTCTCCAGGGGATCTTCCCAACCCAGGGTCAAACTTGACCCTCTTACATCTCCAGCATTGGCAGTCAGGTTTTTTACCACTAGTGCCACCTATTTAATCTACAAACAGTGACAGTTCTATTTTCTTTCCAATTTGAATTCCTTCTATTTCTTGTATAATTGCCATGGCCAGGACTTGCAAAACTATGTTGAATAAAAGTGGTGAGAGTGGATATCCTTGTCTTGTTTCTGGTCTTAGAGGGAATGTTTTCTGCTTTTCACCATTGAGAATGATGTTGGCTATGCGTTTGTCACATATGGCCTTTATTATATTGAGGTAAGCTCCCTGTATGGCCACTTTCTGGAGAATTTTTATCATAAATGAGTATTCAATTCTGTCAAAAGCTTTTTCTGCATCTGTTGAGATTATTATATGGTTTTTATTCTGAAGTTTGGTAATGTGGTGTATCACACTGATTGATTTGTAGAAATTGAATCTTTGCATTTCTAAGATAAATCCCACTTGATTATGGTGTATGATCCTTCTAATGTATTATTGGATTCAGATTGCTAGTATTTTGTTGAGGAGTTTCGCGTCTGTTCATCAGTGATATTGGCCTGTTTGTGATATCTTTGTCTGATTTTGGTGTCAAACTGAAGCTGGCCTTGTAGGAATTTGGAAGTGTTCCTTCCTCTACAGTTTTTTGGTATAGTTTAGAGAAATGGTATAAACCTTTCATGAATGCTTGGTAGAATTTACTTTTGAAGCTGTCTGGTCCTAGACTTTTGTTTGTTGGGAGTTTTTTAAATTACTTATTCAGTTTCATTACTGGTATTAGGTCTGTTCACATTTTCTGTTTCTTCCAAATTCAGTCTTGGGATAGTGTACCTTTCTAGAAATTTATTCATTTCTTCTCAGTTGTCCATTTTATTTGTTTATTGTAGTCTGTTATGATCTTTTGTATTTCGGTGGTGTCTATCGTAACTTCTCTTTCATTTCTGACCTTATTGACCTGGGCCTTCTGGATTTTTTTTCTTGATGAGTCTGGCTAAAAGTTTATCAATTTTGTTTACCTTTTCAGAGACCCAGCTCCTAATTTCATAGATCTTTTTTTTAAGTTTCTGTTTTTATTTATTTCTGCTCTGACCTATATGATTTCTTTCCTTCTACTAACTTTTGGATGTTTGTCCTTTTTCTAGCTCCTTTGGGTATAAGGTTAGGTTGTTTGAGAGTTGTCTTAGTTCCCGAGGGAAGCTTGTATCAGTATAAATGTCCGTCTAAGAACTGCTTTTGCTGCATCCCATAGATTTTGGATCATTTTGTTTTTATTTTCATGTATCTCCAGGCATTTTTTGATGCTTTGATTTCTTCAGTGATCCATTAGTTGTTTAGTAGCATATGTTTTAGCCTCCACGTATTTGTTTTTTTTGCATTTTTTCTTGTAGTTGATTTCTGGTCTCATAGCATTGTGGTTAGAAAATATACTTGATATGATTCCAGTTTTCTTAAATTTACTGTGGCTTGTTTTGTGGTCTAACATGCTATCTGTCCTGAGAATGTTCCATGTGCACTTGAAAAGAAATGTGCAGTATGCTGGTTTTGGATGGAATGTTTCATAAATCTATTAAGTACATCTGGTCTAATGTGTTGTTCAAGGGCGATGTTTCCTTATTGCTTTTCTGTGTAGATGATCTGTCTCTTGGTGTAAGTGGGATGTTAAAATGCCGTACTGTTATTACTGTTGCTCTTTGCCTTTATGTTGTTCATACTTGTTTTATGTATTTAAGTACCAAATGTTGTTCAGTTGCTAAGTCATATCCAACTCTTTGCAGCCCCATGGACTGCAGCATGCCAGCCTTCCCTGTCCTTCACTTTCTCCTAGAGTTTGCTCAAATTCATGTACTTGAGTCAGTGATGCTATCTAACCATCTCATCCACTGCCATCCCCTTCTCTCCTTTTGCCTTCAATCTTTCCTGGCATCAGGATCTTTTCCAATGAGTTGGCTCTTTGCATCAGACGGCCGAAGTTGTTGTTAGAGCTTCAGCTTTAGCATCAGTCCTTCCAATGAATATTCAGGATTTATTTCCTTTAGGATTGTCAGGTTTGATCTCCTTGAAAGTCCAGGGGATTCTCAAGAGTCTTCTTGAACGCCACAATTCGAAGGCATCAATTTTTGGTCTCCTTTATGGTTCAACTCTCACATCCGTACACGACTACTGGAAAAATCATAGCTTTGACTATATGGACGTTTGTTAGCAACATGATGTCTCTGCTTTTTAATATGCTGTCTAGGTTTGTCATAGCTTTTATTCCAAGGAACAAGCAATTTCATGGCTGCAGTCACCATCTGCAGTGATTTTGGAGCCCAAGAAAAGAAAATCTGTCACTACTCCCACTTATCTCCCTTCTATTTGCCATGAAGTAATGGGACGGGATGCCATGATCTTAGGTTTTTCATGTTGTTTCAAGTCAGCTTTTACACACCCCTCTTTCACTCTTATCAAGAGACTCTTTAGTTCCTTTTCACTTTCTGCCATTAGAGTGGTATCATCCACATGTCAGTGGTTGTTGGTATTTCTCCTGGCCATCTTGATTCCAACTTGTGATTCTTCTAGTCTAGCATTTTGCATGATGTACTCTGCATATAGGAGAAGGCAATGGCACCCCACTCCAGTACTCTTGCCTGGAAAATTCCATGGATGGAGGAGCCTGGTAGGCTACAGTCCATGGGGTCGCTAAGAGTCGGACACGACTGAGCGACTTCACTTCACTTTTCACTTTCACTCTGTATATAAGTTAAATAAGCAAGTGACAATATACAATCTTATTGTACTCCCTTCTCAATTTTGAACCAGTCTGTTGTTCCATGTCTGGTTCTAACTGTTGCCTCTTGACCCTGATGCAGTTTCCTTAGGAAGCAGATAAGGCAGTCTGTTATTCCCATATCTTTTAAGAGTTTTCCACAGTTCGTAGTGATCCACACAGTCAAAGGCTTTATTGTAGTCAGTGAAGCAGAAGGAGGTGTTTTTCTGGAATTCCTTTGCTTTCTCTCTGATCCAATAGATGTTGGCATGTTTATATCTGATTGTGTAGGAGATGTCCTAGGGGACCCAGCAGCAGTCTTCTCTCTGGTTACCAGCGCTGTATGTTGTAAGGGTATGCCCTTTGTGGACTGGGTGCATCCTTCCATTTTGACAGGGTCAGCTCTCGTGGGCATGCTGGTAGTCAGGGCTGGTTCCTACACTGGTTGACTGTGAGGCTGTGCCTCACAGGTGGCTCTAGGCCTGCTGGACAGGAGAGTAGGCTTCCTGTGCATTTGGCTGCATGACACAGGGTTGCACCGGCTTGCTGCCAGCCTACTGGTGGGTGAGGCCAGGTCTCTACGTTGCTGGCTGTTCAGCTGGGAAACTTGTGGCTAATGCTGGCCTGCTGGAGTATGGGGCTTTGACCTTGGTGTTAATAAGCTAGCAGGAAGAGACCAAAATGGAGCTTTGCCAGTGTTAACAGAGTAGAAGGAGCCCTCCCAAGTGTCTGTTGCCAGCACTTCTTTTCCTGAGGGCAGTTCCAATTGCTTCCTGCATATTTAGGTGGCTCTCTAAGATTAACAAGTGTGTTGGACCCAGCCCCCCTTTCAGACTACTGCCTCTGGACAGGAAATTGGAGTGTGTGAGAACTTTGCTTATACTTTTTAAGAGCCAAGTCCGTTTCCTACTGCCCTCCAGCTCTCCCAGATAGAAGACCTACTGGTTTTCAAAGCCTGATACTCTGGGGACTCATCTTTGCAGTACAGAACTCCTGGGCTCAGACCCCTTGCTCCTTGGGAAGAACCTCTGAATGTGATATTCCTCCTATTTTTGGTGGCTGACATAGGGGTATGGGTCCTGACTATCTTGTCTCTGCCCCTCATCTGTCTCATTGTGCTTCTTCCTGTCTTTTTCTTTGTAGAAAATCTTTTCTGTAAAAATTCAGGTCTTTCTTATAGATACTTGTTCTGTAAAGAATTGTCATTTTGGTGTGTCTGGGGGGATGAGTGTAGGGTCTTCTTATTCCCCTATCTTGGACACATATTGACACTCTATTCTCTTTATCCTTGCACTAATACTTTACTGAGAAGACAAAAAATTTACTTCACTGAAATATGGTTGAGTTGATGGGTTTGTGGAAAATGTAGTTTTTATGTTGCCATTCTTTGTTCTACTTTCACATGTGGAAAAACCACTTGTAGTCGAAATATCTGTAATAGCAGTTTTTAATCTCATCTGTTTTGTGGATCTCTGTTCAGTTTTATGCTTCATAATAAAAATACAAAATTAATTGATTACAACATTTAGTATTTTTTTTCCAGAATCTAGAAAATTTCTTGAGGATTAGATAGCTTTTTAATAAACTATTTTACAAATGTTTTCTTCTTTTATCATAAATACCTATATTGAGTAGTAATGAAAGTGGAAAAGGAATTAACAGCTGATTGATAAGACAGTCCTCACATTCTGACTTCTTAAATCTCTGCAGCTTACAACTTGAAGTTTACAGAAGCACTTGACTAAAATATACTATTATTTTTTAAGTTAATAATGCAAAGCATTTGTTTAGGTAGGATGATTGTGTTTTCACTTTTTCTTTAATCTGTTATTTCATAGTCCATGTTTTCTTTAATTTACTTGTAAAGCAGTTGCTATATAAAGGTTATCTTTTACCTAAAGTAAATTGTTTTTGTCTTGAAGAGAATGGGCTTCCCTGGTGGCTCAGCTGGTGAAGAATCTGCCTGCAGTGCAGGAGACCTGCATTCAATCCCTGGGTTGGGAAGATCTTATGGAGAAAGGAAAAACTACCCACTCCAGTATTCTGGCTTGGAGAATTCCATGGACTGTATAGTCCATGGGGTCGCAAAGTCAGACACGACTGAGCAACTTTCACTTCACTTTATGAGGACCCCATACTTTCTTTTTTCCCCTGTTGTTGCCAGGTCTTTTCTTTTTATTTTTTATTTATTTTCATAGCAGCTTCCCTGGTGGCTCAGATGGTAAAGAATCCATCTGCAGTGCAGGAGATCTGGGTTCAGTTCCTGGGTTGGGAAGATCCCCTGGAGAAGGGAAGGCTCTCCACTCCACTATGGTGGCCTAGAGAATCTCATGGACAGAGGCGCCTGGCAGGCTATGAGTCCATGAGTTCACAAAGAGTCAGACACTACTGAGTGACTTAAAAAAAAAAAAAAAAAAAATATATATATATATATACACACGCACACACACACACATATGTTGCCTTCTGGACCCTCCAGGCTCTTCCATGTGTTGTTAGGTCTTAAACACTGCTACATGTGCCACATGGGGTATACCTGCTAGGGCTGCTATAACAGTACCATAAACTGGGTGGCTTAACCAATAAAATTTATTTCTCACAGTTCTAAAGGCTAGAAATCCATGATCAGGGTATCAGCAGTCAGTTTCTTTTAAGGTCTTTCTCTTGGCTTGTCTTCCTTCAGTATCTATACACGGTTATTTCTCGGTGTATCTGTGTCTTAATTTTTTTTTCTTAGAAGAGCACCAGTTATGTTGGATTAGCGCCCACCCTAGTGACATCATTTAACTTAATTATCTTTTTAAAGACCCTGTCTGCAGATACAGTCATGTTCTGAGATACTTGGATTTGGACTTGAACCTATGAATTTGGGGGAGGTTGCAAACCCAGTTGAGCCTGTGACACATACTCAGTTCTCAAGAGGCCCTGGAGAATTTATACTCCTATTCAGTATGTATGGGAGATTGTTGTCTCTACGTAGTCAGTCTCTGTTTATTAAACCATTGCTCCAGGTCTCAGCTTTTCTGATCTGGTTTTATATTCAGTCTGGCCTTCAGATCATTTGGACAGTGTATCAGGATCTAGAATCATCTAGATCTTGTGATGGAACTTGAAGTCACAAAGTTGAAGTCTCTTCCACTGAGGAGGTTCCTAGTTGAGTTCTGGAAAGAGCTCTTTATGTTTGGCAAGAAGCAGCTTGTTGGAGAGAAACTGAACAAAATAAAAACCTTATAGATTTTCTGTTATATGTACCTGCCATGTATTTTTCAGCTCATGTGCAGAAGTCAGTGTCGACATTAGAATGTGGCCGGTATAAGGTTTCTGTTGCTATCATGACGAATTATTACAAACTTAGTGGCTTAAAACAGCACAAACATATGACCTTATAGTGCTAGAGGGCACACGTCTCAAAAGGCTAAAATCGTGAAAGATGTCAGCAGGGCTGAGTTCCACACCCTGTCTTTTCCACCTTTAGAGGCTGCATCTTTTCCTTGGTTTGTGGTCCCCTATATCTGTTTTCAAAACTAGCAATGTATATATATATACACACGCACACACACACACATATGTTGCCTTCTGGACCCTCCAGGCTCTTCCATGTGTTGTTAGGTCTTAAACACTGCTACATGTGCCACATGGGGTATACCTGCTAGGGCTGCTATAACAGTACCATAAACTGGGTGGCTTAACCAATAAAATTTATTTCTCACAGTTCTAAAGGCTAGAAATCCATGATCAGGGTATCAGCAGTCAGTTTCTTTTAAGGTCTTTCTCTTGGCTTGTCTTCCTTCAGTATCTATACACGGTTATTTTCTTGGTGTATCTGTGTCTTAATTTTTTTTTCTTAGAAGAGCACCAGTTATGTTGGATTAGCGCCCACCCTAGTGACATCATTTAACTTAATTATCTTTTTAAAGACCCTGTCTGCAGATACAGTCATGTTCTGAGATACTTGGATTTGGACTTGAACCTATGAATTTGGGGGAGGTTGCAAACCCAGTTGAGCCTGTGACACATACTCAGTTCTCAAGAGGCCCTGGAGAATTTATACTCCTATTCAGTATGTATGGGAGATTATTGTCTCTACGTAGTCAGTCTCTGTTTATTAAACCATTGCTCCAGGTCTCAGCTTTTCTGATCTGGTTTTATATTCAGTCTGGCCTTCAGATCATTTGGACAGTGTATCAGGATCTAGAATCATCTAGATCTTGTGATGGAACTTGAAGTCACAAAGTTGAAGTCTCTTCCACTGAGGAGGTTCCTAGTTGAGTTCTGGAAAGAGCTCTTTATGTTTGGCAAGAAGCAGCTTGTTGGAGAGAAACTGAACAAAATAAAAACCTTATAGATTTTCTGTTATATGTACCTGCCATGTATTTTTCAGCTCATGTGCAGAAGTCAGTGTCGACATTAGAATGTGGCCGGTATAAGGTTTCTGTTGCTATCATGACGAATTATTACAAACTTAGTGGCTTAAAACAGCACAAACATATGACCTTATAGTGCTAGAGGGCACACGTCTCAAAAGGCTAAAATCGTGAAAGATGTCAGCAGGGCTGAGTTCCACACCCTGTCTTTTCCACCTTTAGAGGCTGCATCTTTTCCTTGGTTTGTGGTCCCCTATATCTGTTTTCAAAACTAGCAATGTAGTGTTGCGCTGACTCTGCTTCTGTCATCACGTTTATTTCTCTGAATACAGCCAGAAAAGGTTTTTTCCTTTTAAGGACTTGCCCTTTGCCACAGCTGCAACGTCTTATGCCCCCTAAGGTAATATGTTGATAGGTTTGTGGGGAGGAGTACTTCACTCCTCTGTCCACCACGTGGTCCCAGCTAGATTGTCAGTATCTCTCTCTCAAGCCTCCTCCCTTTTTATCTTTGTCCTTTCGTATTACGCTTGCCACTTCAGATGAGTGACCCTGCATTTGAATGACTCCTCATCATTATAGTAAAGTCAGAGAAGAGAAGATAATCCTCACTGCCTGACTTGGTTTGTATTGTCACATGGTTGCTTTTTCACTGTCTCCTCTTAGCTCACCTTCTTTAAATTAGCGCGACAATGGATTATATCAAGGATTTATTCATCTGTTTTCTGAAGCACAACACCGATGCCTTGGGAAAAAGAATGGGGATTTCAGTTTGGTTTTATATACACTATAAGTCTCAGGAATTCCTTGAAGTGTGGGATATATCTTAGAAATGCCTGTTATATAAACTAAAATAGAAAAAAATTTACCTGAGATGGGAACTTTTAGGGAAGTAGAATACTTTTATTTTAGCTTAATAATTAAGTGGTTCTCAGTGTATGTCTCTTGAATGTTCAGTTCAGAATTAATGAGGGGATGTGTTAAGAATGCAAAATCGTGGGCTCTGATTCAGACTTACTGAATCACAGTCAAATTTTAGTCATTTTTATTTCCACAGCTTTTTAACATTTCAAGCCAGCTCATATGCATGCTGACAGTTTAAGTATTGCTTTAGACTCTTGATGACCATTGGCAATTAGATTGCTTAATCATATTGATGGCATGAAACAACAAAACAACAAAAATTTTATATAATTTATTTGCAGAATTTGGTCTTTTATTTGAAAGAATGAGTACATAGCAGCATAGAGTATGATTATCTATATATTATAAATATAATTTAAAAATAAATGCTGAAAAGGAAAATATTCATAACATTTATGGCAGATAAAGATTTAAAATGTCCTTAGAATTCAAAGAAAACTTTTAAGTTAAGAAAATGTTAAATGTGCAATATACAAATTGCCTAAGAAAACATGGTTACAGGTAATTTTAAAATGAAGACATGAAAATGGTCAATAAACTTATGGAAAA
Source organism: Oreotragus oreotragus (assembly GCA_006410675.1). Classification (NCBI taxonomy): domain Eukaryota; kingdom Metazoa; phylum Chordata; class Mammalia; order Artiodactyla; family Bovidae; genus Oreotragus; species Oreotragus oreotragus. Next base: position 102,179 of record SJYX01008540.1, on the reverse strand, counting down.
TCTCATGGACGGAGGAGATTGGTGCAGGCTACTGTCCATGGGGTCGCAAAGAATCGGGCACGACTGAGCGACTTCACTTAGAAAGGTATAGTTCCAACACAGATCACAAGTTTTAAAAATAATCATCTAGTGAGTGATGTGAAGACTTTTTACAATATATTCTTATGTGAAAAAGGGTTATAAAACAGTATGATATTGTCCCCAATTTGGACAGATAATATTGTACATGCATAGATGCAGAGAGGGGCTTGGAAGAATATGCATCAAGGTGCTAGTGGTGGGTAGTTCTGAATGGGTAGAGCTTATTGGTTTTCTTTGGTTTTGATTTTACATTTCGGTGCTCTCAAATTTTCTCATAGGAAGTACTATTTTTTTTAAATTTTTATTTTTACTTTATTTTGCTTTACAATACTGTATTGGTTTTGCCATACGTTGACATGAATCAGCCACGGGTGTACATGAGTTCCCAATCCTGAACCCCCCTCCCACCTCCCACCCCATATCGTCTCTCTGGATCATCCCCGTGCACCAGCCCCAAGCATCCTGTATCCTGTATCGAACATAGATTGGTGATTCGTTTCTTACATGATAGTATACATGTTTCAATGCCATTCTCCCAAATCATCCCACCCTCTCCCTCTTCCACAGAGTCTAAAAGTCTGTTCTATACATCTGTGTCTCTAATGATTTTTTTAAAGCCTTAAAATTTTAAGAAAATATTTTGTAATTCTCAAAAATTTTAGATGAGAAAGGTAGAAATGTGAGAGATAGGAACCAGGTGAAAGTTAACATTGATTACTATTCAAATCAAAATTTCCAAGGTTTCAGAATTGTGGCAGTGCTAAGAAGTGAAATAATTAACTTTACCAATATATGCACTCCTCATCTCGTCTTGGAACTCTTCCTGTGTCTCCATATGCTTTGTTCTTTACTCTCCCTAATGCTTTGCCTTTTCACATGCTCCTAAGTCTTTGTAAGTCTTCAGTGACAACAAATACATTGCATATGACGCATCTTGTTAAAGAAGGTCTATCTTTTTTTTTAAACTGTTTGCTTAATACCAAGTCTTTCATTTATTTTCCAACAAACATCTATTAAGTGTTTACTCTTGGCTGCGAGAAACTTTTAATCCAACAAATTAATGTCACCTCTGTGCCAGGCTACGTGATCTGTGGAGCCATTATTAAAATGGGATAATCTTGTTAAATTGCTTTTTGTAGATGTTATTTTTTTGTCAGCCAACTTTCCAAGAATGCACTCATTATTGAAGCCATAATTATCGTGAATTTTTTAAAAATAGTAATTTTTGACAGAGACATTATCGCTAGAAGAATTTTTTAACTTCCTGATTTAATTCAAAAACTATCTTGTTCATAGATCTTCATAATTGACTCTTCACTGAAGCCAGACTTCTTTATGATATACTTTAATTATTACCATGGGAAAGAATGAGAGAACAAAGAAGGGGAAATGTGTGACATCTTTTCTCAATTGTGTTCTTTTTCTGATTCACATTTTAGAAGTCCAAATATATCCCAGACTTGGAGAAAGTATTTTAATTCTGGCAGCCGTTAATCGCTTATTGGCACTTCAACATCAGCTGTTCAGAAGACTGCCAGTAGATTGTTTAAAGTTTTTAGACTTCAAGGAACAGCTGTGCTTTACAACAGCACTCAGTTTCAGAATCTACATTTCATGTGAAATATATTTTTATGATTTGATATGTTAACTTCCAGCTTGCCAGAAAACCTTAACTCATTGTTGTGCACTACATTATAAGTGGGATGACCAACAAAATGTGTTGGCCAAACCAAGGCAGTTTCGCAGTGAGAGAGAATGCTATTAGTAATTACTCTAAGACACCAGATGTGAACTGGACTATAATTCCTGTTGGCTTTAAGCAAACTCCAACTCAAGTAATTCACATGGTTTAACCTTCTTAATAACGTGAGTATACCTGCAAAATCATATTGTTTCTCTATAACAAACCTACCTAAACATAGTGACTTAAAATAGTTACTATTTTATTAATGATCATGATTCCCTGAGATGGCTAGGGAGGCTGGAATGCTTGGGATGTATAGATTCTCATCCTTCCTATAGATTCTGATTCTTCACACATTGTTCACACTCTGCGGGTAAGATATGCTTGTATCCATCCTAGGTTTCCAAGAATGTCATCCCAGTAGCAACAGCAGGTCCAAAGTTCAGAATCCCATCATCTAAATCAGGTCTAGATGCAAATGAATATTGCTGTGTTTCGCTCTGTGGTGTGTGACTGATCTTCTCTGTTCCCACATACCAGACATACAGCAGATGGCAAGCACAGAACCCCCACAATAAACACTCCCATCCAGAATGGCAGGGATAAGAATCATGTAACACTGAGTGGCTCATAGCAATTCTGAATTTGCACTGGACGAGTTGCCAGGCCACCTACTTGAGGAACAGGGAATGTTCTTTGAATCGGGCCCAGTTTCGTTTCCTCAGAATGTGGTTCTGTAGTTCATTGTTCGCCTAGGCTTTGGGCTCTGCTGTCTGGGTTCTTGGTTATATCCTCTTAGATAGTCTTCCTTTTCCATAAGAAATAGCTGTGTTGCATCCTGCATAACTTTCTCAGCAAGCTTCTTGCCAGTGGATAGTTGAGGACCCAGTGAAGTATTTTCATTTCAAAGTGTCCCTGTGCCGATTAATCCAAGCAGTGCCGTACCCTTACTTTTTTTTTTTTTTTTAGCTTTTTATGTGTTAGATTATAGTCTCCTCCATTAGATAAAGGCCCTACTCACAGTTCTTTTCAAAATAGACCTTCTCTGTATGTTGGCTGACATAGCAGAGTGCTGTGGACCAGCCCCACTGAACTAGACAGAAATCTTTTAGGAACCTGAGTCTCTTAGGTTCCACTTTAAATCATTCAGAGGTTCTCAAAAGACTTGTTACAGTCACACACTTAATTTGATCTTTGGCTGCTGGCCTTGTTTTACTTTAGAAATCTTTTACAGACAAGTTTTGTGCCCTCTATATTCCGCTTAAATTTTTCTCAGAGACTGAACATTTCCTTTTATAGTTCTTATCCATTTTAGCCTTAGCATATAGCCAGTTTACACATTCAACATTATTCCTGAAAATCTTTTTAGTCAGATTTATAAGTTCATTAAGTACATTTTTCTATTTTCTAGATTACTGAAAGTGATAGTTTTGTACATTGTTTCTTTTTTTTATCACACAGATTGCCATTTTTTTCCCAAAAAAGTTTGTCTTTGTAATTTCTTTTAGCAATATTTTGTGGTTTCTGGTATATAGGCCTTACACATATTTTGTTAAATATGTCCCTATGAATTTCATGTTCTGGAGTGCTATTGTAAGTGGAGTCATGTATTTTATTTCATTTTCAACTATTCATTGCTAGTATATAGATATATATTTGCTTTATGTAAATTGACCTTATATTCTACATTCATGTTAAATTCACATATTTTTTTCTAGGGGATTTCTTGCATAGATTGTTTAGTATTTCCATGTACATGATCATGTGTGTACAAATAAAAACAGTTTGCTTCTTCCTTTCCAATCTTTCTTCCTATTTTTTCTTTTTCTTGTATAACTGTAATGGCTAGGATCTCTAGTATATATGGCATTTGATAGAAATAATGAGAGTAAATATCTTTGTCTTGTTTCCAATCGTAGGGGTTGTTCGTTGTGGGTTTTGCACAGATGCTCTTTACTAGGTTGGGGAAAGAAAAGAAAATTTTAGTTGCTCAGTCGTGTCCAGCTCTTTTCAGTCCCATGGACTATAGCTCTCCAGGTTCCTCTGTCCATCGGATTCTCCAGGCAAGAATACTGGAGTAGGTTGCCATTCCCTTTTCTAGGGGATCTTCCTGACCCAGGGATCCAACCCAGGTCTCCCACATTGTAGGCAGATATTTACCGTCTGAGCTACCTGGCAAGCCCAGGATGAGGAAGTTCCTTTCTATTCCTGGTTTACTGAGAGCTTTTGTTATAAATGTGTGCATATCACTGTATATAAATTATACCTCAATTAATAACTGATTTAATAAAATTACCCATGCTAAAGCATAAACAGAGTAGTGTTGTCTGATATATATTAGTTTTAGAAAAACTTAAACTATGTGAAGTTTTAAAAGTTTAAGAAAAATCTTATTTAAGACTAAAAGGTTTGTAACATCAGTCAACAATTATATTAAAGATATAATCAAAATGTTTAAGATTTTCTTTCAAAAACAAAAAATAGATCTAAGAAAGGAATTGCTGTGTTTCCATTTACTAAGCTAATATGACCCCTGGAGAAGGAAATGACAACCCACTCCAGTATTATTGCCTGGAAAATCCCATGGACAGAGGAGCCTGGTAGGCTACAGTCCATGGGGTCGCAAAGAGTCGGACACGACTGAGCGACTTCACACAAGCTAATATGATACTTCAAAACTTTGTAATTTTTCTGGGTGGTAAACTTTGCCTGTAAAATCTAAATTTAGCACAGCTGAGAGATTGTAATATCTTTTCTTCCCTCAAGAATAAGACCTAAGAATAACAATGAAAATGTAAGAATGCTTTTAATGTTTAGTAATTGTATTTCATGTTCTTATTAACACTGTAGATATATATAATACTAAATAATAACTGTAGGTTAATTCTGAATCAGTATAGCTAGATTTTATTTAAATTTCTACTCTTATACATACAAGAAAACTGAGGCTCACTCAGAAAAAGTAATGATTTGCCTTTAGTTGTTTCTATATTTATGGTAATCAATGAAAATGTAAGAATGCTTTTAATGTTTAGTAATTGTATTTCATGTTCTTATTAACACTGTAGATATATATAATACTAAATAATAACTGTAGGTTAATTCTGAATCAGTATAGCTAGATTTTATTTAAATTTCTACTCTTATACATACAAGAAAACTGAGGCTCACTCAGAAAAAGTAATGATTTGCCTTTAGTTGTTTCTATATTTATGGTAATTTTTTTAAAAAAATAGGAGTTACTTAAAGATCCGTTGTACATTGGACTACGGCAGAGAAGAGTGAGAGGTCCTGAATATGATGATTTTTTGGATGAATTCATGGAGGCAGTTTCTTTCAAGTATGTATAATCTTTATTTTGTCTATATTTAAGTTGGATTTTGAAAACTTAATCTAACATAATAAACTATAAAAATGTTCAAGTTTGGTACAATGTGTTTAATAATTATAAGTTATTTGATTGAAATATATATATGTATATCCTCATAAATATTGCTGACCAAATGATAATGTCATGTGTCTGTCCCCCCAAAAGTTGTCTGTGTTTCTATCCCTGAAGATACTTTTTTCTTACAAGAAACTTCAGCTGCTTTGGTTTGGGATTCATAATTATGAGGAACGAGGCAGGGGCCAGTGACTGAATTGCCTGAGTAAGCCTTTTCGTGATTGTTGGCAGTCTGCATTTTGTTTCTGGCTGCTGATAAAATCTGGTCTTCTATCATCTTCCTGGGTGAATCTAACTCTTTTGTGGTAGGAGAGGCAGAGAAGTGAGCATGAATTACTACGATCCGCAGGGTCCAGAATGAAGCAACATCCACGAATGTCTGATTAAGTCTACTGTATTTGATTAAGATGCAATACAATATTTCACTGAATACTTCATTTAATTGTGGACCAAGGGCTGCTGTAAAATTTTCTGGTTTTTTTTTTTTTTTCCTTCAAAGTAGAGACTTCTGCCATAATTTAGTAACATATTCTGAGAGAATTTTGTCACACTAACAGTGGTTCCATTTGTCTCTCTATAGCCACAGAAACCATGTACTATTTAAAAACATATATGTTGCTTTGGTTTTTCATAGAAATGAACTCATCACTGGCATCAACTGTAACTATAGACATACTTCTGGTTTCTTTTTATTATAAGGTTTAATTTGAAGAAGTTGAATTCAATAGCAGAAAGTGCTCTCATCAGCTTGCAAAATATTTAGAATAGTTTGAATGTCTTGTTACCCAAGGTTTTAGTACAAAGTACATTTACCAGTTAGTATGGACTGCTTTTTTAAAACCCATGTCTGATTTATTTCTTATTTTTATTTAACTTATTTAATTAAATTATACTTACTCATAGACATAGTTGAGCAACTCTAAAATTCAAGAGTTCATGGTACAGTTAATTACTAGAAGTTTTTCATATTTAATTTAAAATTTCTTAGCCTTTAAAATTTATATAAGATTTTGCAATTATGTGTAACTTTGTAGGTAGCAGTATTAATCAAGAGATTGTATAGAGAATACCACAAGGTAGCATAAAAGAAAAATAAATTCTCAGCATATTTGTTTTTATTTGTTTGTGTAAATAAAATTTATCTTTATATGGGTGACTTCAGTATACTTACCGAGAAACTGTTGAGTCATGAATATAGCATATATGGCCTATATACTTAAATATTGTTGAAATAAAAAGAGAAGTATATGGCCTATATACTTATCCTGTTGAAATAAAAGAGAAATAATTCCACAGAAACGAAAAGAGAAATAATTCCATAACCAGTGAAAAGCTTTCTGGATGAAAAGCTAATTTTGAATGAGCTTTGTCAATCTAGAATCAGAAAAACTATGTGTGTGTGTTTTTAATGTTGAATTGAGAAGTTACCTAAGATCTATAGTAAGAAATGGGGATTGACAAGAGTCAACAGTAATTTAAAATGCAGAGACCACCTATAAATGAGGAATTACACTTCTGGGCTCTTCCCAGAGAAAAACCCCACAGCCTTTTCAAAGATACTTTCTAGCATAACTCTACTTTGGGAAGAGTTTTCTAGAAACAAAACCTTCTACCGCTACCAAATTAAATTGGGACGTAATCCTGAAGATAAACCCAAAATCATTTAAAAAGGAAATGCAGCTTACATTCAAGGTGGCAAATGCCTGTTAGGAATTGGCTTAGCCAGGAATCCGATTCTAGATGGAGTTATTAAGGAGTGCAATTAGAATCTACGCTTTTGTAAGGGAAAGAACAGGAAAAGAAGTGGATGAAGAAGTTGGACTCCAGTGTCGACCTGCCCACAGCCCTCGGGACCACACTTTCATGCTGTCTCTTTAGACGCCTAGGGAAAACTGATTTCCATTCCCCACTCCCCAACCAATATTGTGTTGGTTTTCTAATTTACTACCTCTTGTCAGGACTGAGTTGGGGCAGTGGTAATTTCTTCCTTTTGGCTTTCTCCACAATTATATCTCTTAGCTCATGGGCCAAAGACTTGTCACGGGTGTTGCGGCAGTCACCAAGTAGGTTTCTGTCCTGGTTCTGTATGTGGGGACTGAGCAGATCACCGCCATGTGGGTCTGTGGTCCCAGGGCCCATTACGAGCTAGACCTTGCCCAGGGCTCCGTTTGTGACTGGGCTCCAGATCCTTCTAACGGGGACTGACAGCATATCGATGCTTCAGGTCTCCTAGATCCTTCTAACGGGCTGACAGCATATCGATGCTTCAGGTCTCCTAGTATCTCTGTCTGCTCTGTGCCCTCAGAATGTCTGAGTAGTCCGTCTCCCCAGTGCACAGTTGCTGGATTAAAGGGTTGTAGGTCCCTTTGGGGGAAGGTTGGGGGAATTACTACCTTGTATTCTTGTTATAATGTCACATGGTCCTTCCCTCTGGAGACTAGACTTCTTCAATCAGTGAGTTCTGGGTCCGAAGGTTAGCTAGATTTGGAAACTGAGTCCGTGATTGAGACATTATTGGGGCAACTACCCTCCACTTTTGCGGTCATCCATCTTTGATTTATTTTGAGTGTACATTTTGGGATGCCATATTTTATTATGTCAGTAACTCTCTGTGGGTCAGGCACACCCCACACACCAGCCTTGCCACCCTCAGGAGAGTTGTGCCCACCCAGCTTCTGCTGGCTTCTGATCCTTCACCTGGTTCTGTTATCCACGTTGCTGTTGATGAGCCTGATTTCTCTTACATACCTTCCCTCTGTCACTTCTTATCTTCAGAAGAGAGCCACCGCTCAGAACCTAGTAAAGGAGATGTCATCTCACTAGTACCTTCCTTGCAACTTAGGTTGCTGCTGCTGCTGCTAAGTCACTTCAGTCGTGTCCGACTCTGTGTGACCCCATAGACGGCAGCCCACCAGGCTCCCCCATCCCCGGGATTCTCCAGGCAAGAATACTGGAGTGGGTTGTCATTTCCTTCTCTAATGCGTGAAAGAGAAAAGTGAAAGTGAAGTCGCTCAGTCTGTCCGACTGTTAGCGACCCCATGGACTGCAGCCCACCAGGCTCCTCTGTCCATTGGATTTTCCAGGAAAGAGTACTGGGGTCGGGTGCCGTTAGTGGTGTGTTTTCTGGGCGTTCCTGTGGAATATCTCCATCTGATGGGGTTCTGGCCCTGTGCAGCATGTGCACCCCAGAATATACTCCCTGAACCTGTGCACCCTTCTTCTGACCCCTGCCATAGAGTTTCTGGCATTTCATATTTCACATGAGCTATTAGTTTATCCTTGTTTTTAGGTACCATCGTAGTAGCCAGTTTGCACATTTCCTGAGATTCTTGCTGGCTTTACGTCTTGCCTCTCAGGACGGTGCCCTCACATGGACGGTGGTGGTAGTGCTGGTTTGGTACCGAAGTTGTGTCTGACTCCTGTGCCTTGATGGACTGTAGCCTGCAGGGCTCCTCTGTCCATGGAGTTCTCCAGGCAAGAATACTGGAGTGGGTTACCATTTCCTTCTCCAGGGGATCTTCCCCACCCAGGGATCACACATGGGTCTCCTGCATCGCAGGCAGATTCTCTACCGACTCACTGAGCTACGAGGGAAACCTGCCCTCACATGGATAATCTCTCCCTTGTCTAATCTTAAATTCCAGCCCCTTTGATTAACCACCTTCAGTATTTAATCTTCCATGTACTCTCCTTGCTAATGTGAACTGGCTAGATCTTTCCGTTCCTTCCTCAAATAGTGTCTTTCTTTTTCAGGCCTCATCACCCTGTGTGGGTTATATTGTGATATAACCCTAGCTACATAGGCCTGAGCATCTGGAGAGGAGGTGGACAGATGGGGGGTGGTTAGAGAGAGACAGGTTGTCTTATTGTGAAGAAGCCTCTACCTACCTCCTCCCCAAGAAAGACGGGGCAGGGCTCCTTATATTGGTTCAGAAAGTTCTGGGGAATTCGACAGTTCAAGATTTGGGGGCGGTATTGAGTAAGACATCTCATGCCACGTGGCAGGAACCTGGTCTTTTCCAGTCAGGATGCTGAGTTAGCACATCTCCCGTGCCTGCAGGTTTGGGAGTATTTGGCTGCTTTGACACTTAATCCCAGCTCCAGGTCATTGGCTTTTCCTGCCCTAAAGACCTGATAACATTTTCAGGTCTACCAGAGAGTTCCTCCGGCTTTCAGGTTGGTGGTTACTTGCTTTTAGCTTTCTTATTTCTTTCAGATTTCCAAATGCATTCTTTTTCTTTTTAAAAATTTTATTGGAGTGTAGTTGATTTCCAGTGCTGTATTAGTTTCTGGCATATAGCAAAGTAAATCAGTTATACACGTATTGCCCTTAGCTTTTCAATTTCTTTGCCCATTGCCCTTAAAGTTATTAGTTCTCTTCTGTTTCTCAAAAATCATTCCAGCCACACTGTTCCCTTCTGCTGGTACATCAGTCCCTGGCGAGAGCTTCAGCTGTCGGACGGCCACCTGGTACCAGGGCTTCTCCGTGCTCCCCTGGGGTTAGGGTCCTCACTGCCAGCCAGACAACTAGGGATTCAGCTCCGCGGCCCCATCCTATCATCTGCTTTCTCGGACCATTCCCGGTACCATTAGTCACAGATTAGGTTATCTGGGACATATTCAGAAGCAAACTTTGGTCTTCAAGAGGTTTGTAAGAAGTGCCCTAGGGGTCAACTCCCATGGAAGGGGTGCAGAGGGAGAAGAAATGGGCACAGGGACAGAACTGAGCTGGGATGCAGCACAAGACACCTTCCTCTGGCCCCATGGAGAACTCTGGAAACACAGCGGCTTTTCAGAGTTGTCCTCCCTTGCCTGAGGTGGCCAAGCCTTCCTGTTCCTGCATCATTTAGTCGTTGGATGTGGGCCCCCTGAGAAGGAGCATGCCCTATATTTTAGGGCTCCCTGTAGCTGAGACAATCCCTGGGACAACAACGGGGAATCTGAGAGCCATGTCACAGTAATACTTAGATAAAGATAAAAACTGAGCAGAAAAAAGTACTGAGGTTTGTAATAAAGGCACGTGCTAGAGTCTTAGGAGGGACCATATTTCTGATATTCTAAGTCACATGACAGACAGATGCTAGCCTCTGCATAGTATTCTTGCTTTGGAAACATTGGCCATTTGAGCAAACACTGAGTTGCTTCAGGAAACCATGCACTAAAAGAAGCTCGATCTCTCCAGTAAAAATGTCACGTTAAACTATTTCTTCTTTCTCACTGTTTTGACCCATTTGTTCATTTATTGAAAGCCAGGCACTGTGTTTGGTGCTGGAAATACGGGAATGAATCAGACAAAAATAATCTTTTCCTTTCACATAGCTTCTTTACTAGAGGAGTCAGATAATAGACAAGCAAATAAGGAAATGAAAGAATGCAGTTTATGGTAATTGGAATGAAAGAAACAGGAAATTGTACTGAGAATAATAGAAAATGACTTAATTTATATGTCAGGTAAGTTATTAGATACATTCTATGAAGTCAGTTGTCAGCCATGATACTTTTTTAGGCATGATACTTTTGTTGCAAGTTGATATGAGCTCTTTGATTATAGTTAGGTAAATTCATAAACAGTAGAAAACTGAATCTAGGAAATATTGATTGATTAGAACAGATACTAAGTAGCATCTCCTGTGGAGTAATACCACAGGTCCCTTTCCCTCGTACTTGCCTTTTCAGTGATTTTATCAGTTGGTCCTATAATTACATATTTGAGAATATCGATTAGGAAAGTAATCCTGAGTAGAAAATAGTTTCTACACCCACATATGTTCACTGAGCATTTTTATCCCATGGTTTTCTTCCTGCTGTTTCCTGAGTAGCACACCCTCCTTGCTTTCTTCCTACCTCACTGGTTGCTCCTTCACACCTCTCTTGGCTTCTTTCCTCCCCTCCCCTTGACCCCTGTACCTTATGGTACTCCAGGGCTTGGTGCTTTCCTAGGTCTTGCTTATTATCTTCACTCCCTTAATGACCTCCTCTGGTTCTTCTTCTTGTATCTGTGACTCCCAAATCTATGTTTTGAGTCTATATCTGTCAAAACTCTAGAATCGTAGTCAGCCTCCTCCTTGACATAGACCTGTAATAGGCAGAGCATATGGAGAAGTCCAGAATTGGGCTCCTGACCTCCCACCTCCCTGGCCCCTGCTCCTGCTGTAGGATTTCCTATCTCAGTAAACGACAGCCCCATTCGTCTTGTTCCTGAGGTGAAACTCATTGGCACTATCACTCCGTACCCATCTACCTACAAAGCTCGTCAGCTTTAGCTTCAGAGTATATCCAGAATCGAGGCACTTCTCTTTGCCTCTGTTATTACTTCCCGTATCTTCTCCCTGATTATTGTCATCGTCTCCTCACTGGTTCGACTGCCTCCTCCCTTGTGCCCCCTTAGCCTGTCCTCAGCACCGAGGCTAAAATGATTGTAAGGGAGGTAATTTCTCTGCTCAAAATCCTCCAGGGCTTATCATTTCATGCAGAATTAAAATGAGAAGTCAAAGTGTGAAAGCACTAGGCAGTCAGTCATGCCTGGTTCTCCGTGACGCCATGGGTCGTAGCCCGCCTCTGTCCCTGGGATTTCCCAGGCAAGAATGCTGGAGTGGGTTGCTGTTCCCTTCTCCAGAGGATTAAACCCGGGTCTCCTGCATTGAAAACAGATGCTTTACCTTCCAAGCCAAGTGGAAAGCCCTGCAGAGAATAAAAGGAAGTCCTTGCAATAGCAGAAAAAGACCCCAGACCGACGGACTGCTTGTTTGCTATTTTTCTGAGTAAAGCCAGGCATGCTGATGCCTCAAGGCTTGCCATTTTTCCTTCTGGAAGTCCTTCCCACCCTCACCTTACCCAGTTTTCTACATGGCTAGCTCTCTTGCCTCCTTTAAAGAGATATTTAAAAATCCCGTGCCACCCCCTGCCCCCACCCCGCCACTCAAAGGATTTTCTTGGCAATACAGTGGTAAGAACTTTCACTGCTTTCACTGCTAGGGCCCAGGTTCCATCCCTGATTGGGTACTAAGATCCTGTAGCCTGGGGGAGAAAAAGAGAGAAATAATAATATAAAATATAATTTCCTCAACTGTTTCTTTTATTTATATTTGGCTGCACAGAGTCTTAGTTCTGGCAGTATGTGGGATCTAGTTCCCTGACCAGGAATTGAACCTAGGCCCCCTGCATTGGGAACTTGGAGTCTTAACCACTGGACCCCCAGGGAAGTCCCAGCAACACAAGAGGAGACTCTACACATGGACATCACCAGATGGTCAACACCGAAATCAGATTGATCATATTCTTTGCAGCCAAAGATGGAGAAGCTCTATACAGTCAACAAAAATAAGACCAGGAGCTGACTGTGGCTCAGATCATGAACTCCCTATTTCCAAATTCAGACTTAAATTGAAGAAAGTAGGGAAAACTGCTAGACCATTCAGGTATGACCTAAATCAAATCCCTTATGATTATACAGTGGAAGTGAGAAATAGATTTAAGGGCCTAGATCTGATAGACAGAGTGCCTGATGAACTATGGAATGAGGTTCATGACATTGTACAGGAGACAGGGATCAAGATCATCCCCATGGAAAAGAAATGCAAAAAAGCAAAATGGCTGTCTGGAGAAGTCTTACAAATAGCACTGAAAAGAAGAGAGGCGAAAAGCAAAGGAGAAAAGAAAAGATACAGGCATCTGAATGCAGAGTTCCAAAGAATAGCAAGAAGAGATAAGAAAGCCTTCTTCAGCAATCAATGCAAAGAGATAGAGGAAAACAACAGAATGGGAAAGACTAGAGATCTCTTCAAGANTCCTGATGAACTATGGAATGAGGTTCGTGACATTGTACAGGAGACAGGGATCAAGACCATCCCCATGGAAAAGAAATGCAAAAAAGCAAAATGGCTGTCTGGAGAAGCCTTACAAATAGCACTGAAAAGAAGAGAGGCGAAAAGGAAAGGAGAAAAGGAAAGTTATAAGCACAGGATTATTATAATGATTAAATAGACATAAAGCTTCCAGGAGAGTTCCTTGTACATAAAAAAGTACTATGCCCTTTTTCCTTAAATCAATGGAGTAGCACCAACTCAGAGGAAACCAAAGCTACTTATTTTTAAATTCATTACCTTATCACAAACTTCACAAATGTTCATACTGACATACACATTTCCTCTTCCTTCTTACTTATTTCAGAGAAAAATAACACATAACGGGGACCAGGCAGTATCTGCAGAGAAAAACTGGAAGTGCCTGAGCGGTCCTATCACCCGCAGAAGGCCTTCAGGAAGAAGTGACATGGCTGGGTTTGAAGGATAAATATGAGCAAGATGATGACAGTGAGGGAGGCATTTGAGGCAAGAAGTCTGCTGTATACAAACATATGGGCATGTATGCAGTTTGACATTCTGGAAACTATATCCGTTTTTAATGGAACAAGAATTCATGTGTGTGTACAGAGTATAAGCTGTTATGTGGGGATGGAGGTTTTCTCTTATTTACACAGCACTTGTGAATGTTTATAGCTGAGTTACATCATTGTCCATTCACTTTCAAGTTTATATCATCTCCTGAGGTAGGGTATCTCGTGCAGTTTGGAACGATGTCTTATACTTCTCCTAACTGCGCCTATCATAAACCACAGCGCTAAATGTGTCATAGTGAAAGTGAAAGCCGCTCAGTCGTGTCTGACTCTTTGCAACCCCATGGACTGTATGGACTATACAGCCAGTGGGATTCTCCAGGCCAGAACACTGGAGTGGGCAGCCTTTCGCTTCTCCAAGGGATCTTCCCAACCCGGGGATCCAACCCAGGTCTCCTGCATTGCAGGCGGATTCTTCACCAGCTAAGCCACAGGGAAGCCCAAAATGTGTCAGAAGTCCTCAGTAAATAATGATTAAATAATTATTTGAAATTCAAAAGGGCTGCCACTGTTTGCAGTCAGTAATTTTTCTAGTAATCAAGAAAACACTCATCTAAATAAGAATGTTTTTAAGTTGACAAGAGACATGTAAACATGAGAGACATTAACACGAGCTGGAGCTTTGCATTTTGCCCACAGTCAATAGAAAAAGGGCAATGGGTGTATGTAGGGGACACACTGACTTTATATGCATTTATGCTGACGTGATAACCCATGCTAGGATGCTGGGCCTCCCTGGTGGCTCAGTGGTCAAAGCGTTTGCCCGCAATGAGGGAGACCTGGGCCGGAAAGATCCCCTGGAGAAGGAAACGGTACCCACTCCAGTATTCTTGCCTGGAGAATCCCATGGGTGGAGGAGCCTGACGGGCTGCGGTCCACGGGGTCGCAAAGAGTCGGACACGACTGAGCGACTTCACCTTCACTTTCATGCCAAGATGCGACCGAAGGAACAGATACTTTAAGAAAAGGACTTCCTGTATTAAATGCAGCTATGCTGCATTTTTAACAGGCAATGTTAATCAGTGGTAATGCTTACATTAAACTGAGTTGCACAATTATTATGGAGAAAAGTCCATCAGAACAGCTTTTACATATCCCCCTTGCTAGTGCAGCTCTGTATAAAGCTGGAAAGTCTCCAGAGTATATCTTCTGCATCAAGAGCTTCCCGCTCTGTGCTTCTGCATGCTGCTCCATGGTGGTAGCGTTTCTTTTCCCGCTTTAAGCACCCAGCACCCTTCTACCTCCTGTATCACATCCTGCTATTGAAAGACAGAAATGCACTAATGCAATTTGGATATGCTTTTATTAATGTTTCCACCTTCTCACAACATAATATCAGTACTTTGACTACATTTTTTCAGTTGCTCAAAGCCCTCCTCCTGGAAATTTTCTTCATGGCCAAACAGGAAATGATAGTAAAATGAGCAATTTACATGTGATGAGTTTTGACAAGTTGGAATTTAATATGAAGACATTTGCTTCAACACGTTCCTTCAGACAGGATTTACATATTAATTAATATTTTTATCTGATGACGATATGGAAGATTTTCAGTTTTATTTAAGGAATTTAAGTTTTCAGCCAGCAAGTGAAGACATTTGTGGTTTGTGTTGTTCAGGGATGTTCTGCAAAGCATGGAGCTCATGCAGGCAGAAAAAAAGATCTAGTAAGACAAAATCCTGTGAGAAGCTACTCATTTGGTTTTGTCTAAGACACTCAAAAAAGCATAATGGTCAGAGATACTACATTCACTTCAAGTGCTTAACAGCACTTATTTATCTTAGAGCTTATGGAAATAGAAAAATAAATATTAATCCTATATAATTAACCATTTTTCAGAATACCCCGATAAAACCATAAAAATGCATGGCGTTCTGGCCAGTCTCTTAACTGGTTCAGTTTTCTCCTGGACTCTGTGAATCTCCTTTGAAATCTCCTACTGCACTTTAATTTATGAGCATAATTACTTGCTTCCTTGAATCAATTGTTTCTAAACTAGTTGCAGATTATTCTCAACCTCTGCTAAGGCAATTGTCAAATCACCTTTTAAACATAATGCTTATCAACTGATTTACAGGCAGCGTTACTTTAAAACAACCTTTTTCTGAAAATTCTGGCTGCCTATTTAACTTCCTAATGTCATTTGCTCATAGCTCCACTTTGCAGTCCGAGTGGTCTCTGTTTACTTCCCCACAGCTGCTCGGTACCAACTGTGTTCCATTCTGCGACAATAAAACAAGCATGTGAGCCTTGTCGGAACAGGGAGAGTCTCTTCTTCATGGGGAACTATGTGGGGGAAAAGCAGATCTTCCAGGAATAGGAAGAAGGGCATAATGCCTTATTCTTGTTTCCCTCATTCTCCTTTTAACACAGTTTCTATTGGGAGAAAAAGTTTTTCTTCTACTATTTTAGGTCAGAATAATTGGGTGACTGCCAATTAACAAACAGAAGAGCGGGGGAGAACGCAGGCCTCAGTCCTGTGCACTCGGAAGAGCACTCAGGGCGTGCCTCCTGCATTGGCAGGGAGATTCTTCACCACTGAGCCGCCGGGGACACCCTCACCCTACAGTTCGTTTCACAATGCGGCAGAGTCTGGCTTTAACCCCACAATGCCACCCAAAGCTGCTCTTGCTATGCTCAGAAAAACTAATGATATTAAAAGAGATTTTCAGCAGGGTCCTTTTTCACATTTGACACATTGGTAACAAATTTTGTTACCAATTCCCTCTCGAAAGACTCCCCTCTTGTCTCTGAAGATGCTGATCTCTTCTAGTTTCTAGCTACCATTCTAGAGGCTCTATTCAGTTCTGTTGTGAAGTCTTCTCTTATTCTGATATTCTGTAAAATGTCTGTTCCTAAGTGTTCTGTCCTGAGCCCTCTTCTCTTCCTCTACACGCTTGTATTTAATAATTTCATACATTTCTATAACTTCAGTCCCACCATCTAAGGTAATGAATTTAAGCTAGTTTATCTCCCTTTCAGTTATGTGTCCTGAGCTTCATTCATAAGTAGTTTAATTCAATGCCTCATTCAATATCTCTGGATTTCCTACAAGTACATGAAATCACCAAAATCATAACTACTTGACTAAAAAGATTGGAACCAATCAGAAAGGATCTTCTGCAATTGAAGGCGTAATGAAGGAACCACAGCAAGATGAGTAGGAGGCATGGGCTCACGGTCTGGTGAAGCCACTACTCCTAATGGGAGTGAAGTCGCTCAGTCGTGGCCGACTCTTTGTGACCCCATGGACTGTAGCCCACCAGGCGCCTCCCTCCATGGGATTCTCCAGGCAAGAGTACTGGAGTGGGTTGCCATTTCCTTCTCCAGGGGATCTTCCCGACCCAGGGATCGAACCCCGGTCTCTTGCATTCCAGGCAGATGCTTTAACCTCTGAGCCACCAGGGAAGCACAAACTGGAGGATAGAGTCCAAGTTCCTCCTAAAGCAGAGCTTTGAACTGCACGTCAGAGTCCCCAGCCCAGGCATCCTGTAGTGGGAAGAGATACAGCCAGAGCATTTGGCTTCGAAGGCCAGCAGGTCTCATTTGGGGGAGTCCCAAGAACTGGAGGAAACAGAGGTGTCACTCTTAAGGAATGCACACAAAATCTGACATGCTCTGAGACCCAGGGCAAAAGCAGTACTTTCACCGGAGGCTGGGTGAGACATCTTGGGTCTGGTCTTGGAGCCTCTCCAGGAGACACAGGAGTAAACTGGAGCTCGCCCTGGGGACACAGCCATTCTGGGAGCTTCTCCCACCACAGCCCTTGGCATCGGCAGGTACCATTGGAAAGCCTCCCTCCAGCTCTTTAGAGCCAAGACCTGGCCCCACTCAGAAGCCTATAAGCACCAATGCTGAGATGCCTCAGGCCAAGTGAAAGATTGTTGCTGACACAAGCAATCTACAGAGTCAATGCAGTTCCTATCAAAATAACATCACCGTGATACCAAAACCAGACAAAGATATCACATAAGAGAAAATTACAGGCCAATATCACTGATAAACATAGATGCAAAAATCCTCAACAATATACTAGCAAACTGACTCCAACAATACATTTAAAAGGATCATACACCTTGATTAACTGGGATTTGCTCAGGAATGCAAGCATTTTTCAATATCCACAATCAATCAATGTGATACACCACAATTAAAGATTGAAGAATAGCTGTAGAGACAGCTTTGGACAAAATTTAACATCCATTTATGATTAAAAAAACTCTCTAGAAAGTGGGCACATAAGGAACATACCTCAACAAAAATGAAAGTCATATAACACAAACCACAGCTAACATCATACTCAGTGGTGAAACTTACAAGCATTTCCTCTAAAATCAGGAGGAAGACCAGGAAAGCCACTCCCGCCACTTTTATTCGACACAGTATTGGAAGCCCTAACCACAGCAGACGAGAAAAGGACACAAAAGGAATTCAAATTAGAAAGGAAGAAGTAAAATGGTCATTTTTTGTAGATGGCATGATGATATTATGCAGAAAATCCTAAAGATGCTACCAGGAAATTACTAGAGCTCAGCAATGAATTCAGTAAAATTTCAGGACACAAAATTAATATACAGAAATCTGTTGCATTTCTGTACACTAACAACAAACTACCAGAAAGAGAAATTGAGGAAACAATTTTATTTACCATTGCATCAAAAGGAATGTGATACCAAGAATAAACTTTCCTAAACTATAAGACACTGATGAAGACACTGAATATGACACGAATTGATGGAAAGATGTACCATGTTCTTAGGAAGAATTGTTAAAATGGCCATACTACCTAAGGCAATCTACAGAGTCAAGGCACTTCAGTTCAGTCACTCAGTCGTGTCCGACTCTTGGCAACCCCATGAATCACAGCATGCCAGGCCTCCCTGTCCATCACCAATTCCCAAGTTCACTCAGACTCACGTCCATCGAGTCAGTGATGGCATCCAACCATCTCATCCTTGGTTGTCCCCTTCTCCTCCTGCCCCCAATCCCTCTCAGCATCAGAATCTTTTCCAATGAGTCAACTCTTCGCATGAGGTGGCCAAAGTACTGGAGTTTCAGCTTTAGCATCATTCCTTCCAAAGAAATCCCAGGGCTGATCTCCTTCAGAATGGACTGGTTGGNAGCAACCCACTCCAGTATTCTTGCCTGGAAAATCCCATGGACAGAGGAGCCTGGCAGGCTACTGTCCATGGGGTTGCAAAGGCTCGGACACGACTGAGTGACTTCACTTTCTTTCTTTCCTTCTTTGAGTGTAAAAACCTCCTTCGGTTCTAAAAAGCACAGTAATCTCTGATTTTCTAGTGCTTGAACTAGCTGAAATGTTAACTTTGGATCATTTCTCCCAAAGTGTATTGTGGTATATCTCAAGCTGTGTATATGGTTTACAGACTCAGCGTGGGGATGCACGGAGCATTTCCACATATAGAAAGATTCTATTCCAAGTGCACAAGGCAATCAATAGGGAAGTCAATTTCCTGGCTCAGAAAAAGAACTTTGCTGCCCTCTAATAGTGCAGGTGACTATGTGTGCCCTGTTGCACGGCCCCTATGTAGAGAAGTCTCGTGTTCATACAGTGTTGGGCTTTAGAGTGCCATACAGTGATGCCACCCACAGCATTTCAGAACAGACAGGGCAGAGGATTCCAAAACTCCTGTTCTCTTACTCTAGCTCTTATCCTACCAACTGGACGTCAACCAATGAGGATGAAGCTGGATGTTAATGAGCGCCCATTCATGCTGGGCCTATACTAGGTGCATTGGCTATTGGGTTGGCCAAAATGTTTGTTTGGGTTTTTCCATAACATCCTGTGGAAAAACCTGTATGAACTTTTTTGCTTACCCAATAGTTTAACTCTCTTAACAACTCTGTAAGGCAAATAGTATTTTTATTATCTGGGTTTTCTTACAAAACAGAGCCTTGAGCAATCATTAAGTGTTAATGTTTTCTATAGTAAGGGCCTTCTCAGGACAGTAAAATGAGAGAAGAGACAAGCAGGAAAGGCTCATAAACAGAGCAAAACAATTTATTACTGTATTGACCACTGCTTCATCATAAGCCCTGAGAGACACAGTTGATGGCTCAGCAGGTCCACTGAGTCAGATATGTGGGATGTCTTTGAACAGGCCATGTGGTGAGCCATGTTTTAGAATATGATTAATTCTCTGTGTTTCCACTTTAGGGAATGCAGGATCAGTTCCTGGTTGGGGAACTAAGATCTCCCATGCTGCATGGTGTGCCCCAAAATTTAAAACAACAGCAAGAAAAAATAAAACAGGGAGAAAGGGAGAGGAAATTTATTTGCCTGACTCTTCCCATCTTCTATATTTCATTGGCTAAAGCTTGCTCAGGGTAGGGGTGGGTCTTAGTATGTTCATACAGCCAGATTGCTTCATCAAGCCCTTGTAGCAGCTGCTCTGGAAGCCACATTCATTGTGGGAAATGAGGAATGCCTGTGAGGAGGAACTGGGATATCCTTGGAGAATGATGGGGAGTTTCCCAAGTAAAGGGTTGTGGGGAAGGGCCCCCTGGCAGAGGTGAGTAAGTTGCCCAGTCACAGGGAGGTGTGGGGAGCTTTTTCACCTTGCCTAATGACCAGAGCCTGCAGTACAAAAAGGATTCATGTGAGTGGAGGTGGAAGATTGAAAACTGAAACAGGGTTAAATCATGAAACTTGGGCTGGACTCTTTGAACTCTATCCTGTAGGTTACGGTGAGTCATTTATTCACTGTATGGTTGAGTATGATACTGAGTTGGCCAAAAAGTTCGTTTGAGTTTTTCCATAAGATCATACAGTAAAACCCAAATGAACATTTTGGCCAACCCAATACAGAAGACTTTTCATTTCACAAAGATCATTCGGGCTAAAGTCTGGTAAATAGTTTGGAATGGGAAAGGTATAAAGGTAGAGACACTAGTCATGAGGTAGTTCACTGTAACAGAGGTTATGCATATATTTCTACAGTAATATAGTACTGATGGTCAAGATGTAGATAGGAAAATGGATTTAGGATATGTCATACAGGTTAAATTATCTGGTCTTAGTGATTAATTAGATTTGGGAGCTTAAATAAAAGGGGGAGCCTAGGATGGTGGGGGCTGGGGTGATGCTACCTTTCAAAGAAATAGGCAAATAAAATTTAAAAAATAAAAGAAATAGGCAGTATAGAAGATGGAAGGGGAAAGGTGGAAGCATTTAAGGATGGTGAGAAATGAATGCAGCTGTAGACGTACTATACTTGTCAGGCAATCAGATGAAGTATATGGGGAAAGGTCTGGAGTAACAGATTTAAGAATCAGAATATAACCAAGTGGTAAGTGAATCCACAAATTGATGAATTTACTTAGAACGGGTATGTAGTTCAAGAACAGAACTCCAGAGGGCAGTGATTTTAAGGGATGGAAAACGGAAAAATGGCTGCAAAGGAGACCAGAGACTGAGCGGGAGCAACCTAAGAGGGAAAAATCAGGAACGAACACAGTAAGTCCTCTACATATGAACCTTCGAGTTGCAAGCTTTCAAAGATGCGAACGTGCATTTGCATGTCCAATCACATAAGTTATTTTATGTGTCTGGCATACATTGTCAGGTGTGGGCATTCTCTACAAGTAGCTATGCTTTTGTATACTTTACAGTATTGTATGGAGTACAGTGGCTTCCCTGGTGGCTTAGCGGTAAAGAATCCACCCACCAATGCAGGAGACATGGGTTCTATCCCTGGGTGGGGAAGACTCCCTGGAGAAAGAAGTGGCAACTCACTCCAGTATTCTTGCCTGGGAAATTCCATAGGCAGAGATGCCTGGCAGGGTCATTGGGTTACCATGAGTCAGACACGACTTAGTGACTAAACAACAACATGAAGTACAGTAGTACAATATCTTTATTTCAAGCCCAGGATGTCCCGAAGCAAGAGAGAAAGCAGCCATATATAGCTGATTTTGTTAGTAGGGTACCTAGGCTAACCTTGCCGGACTTAGAAACAAATCGGACTTAAGAACATGCTCTAGAAACAGAATTCGTTCATAGGTAGGGGACTTACTGTAGTTCTGAGAAATTTCCCTTTGGGAAAATTGAGGATTGAGAGTAACCAAGGAAACGGTTCACTTCCACTTCAGAATAAAAGGTGGATCTGTGAATAACTCTTTGTAAAGAAGAAGCTGCCCTTGAGGATTAATCATTGAAGGGTAAACATATGCATTTGTATAACACTATGGTTTTTGAACATATTGTATTTTCAGCTGCAGCACATTTTAAAAAAACTTCTAAATTAGGTACATTATATGGTTCAATATCCTTTTGATATTTTTCGCTTTTAAACTGTGCATCATTTGTCAGTCACCATAAAACTCACAATAGTAATAATAATAAAGGAAAGGAAGTCATGCATGAGCTCTTATTTTACAAATATACTGTTTTCAAATTGTATTTACTTTCAAATAACTTGTATATTATAATTTTAGCATATATACACTGAAAATTTTGTTCATTTGCAAATGTTGTAAGTACATTTCAACATAGATATATAGATGATAGAACTGTGATTTTTAAATGTCTATCCAATATTACATTATATGGTAATACACTAAATTACTATCCATTTTTCTATTGGTAAATAGTTTGTTCCTAAATTTGCTAAATTGAATGTTTATATGCATAGTGAGTTTCTTCAACTCTAGGAGTGACTCCTAGAGTTGAAGAAATTCACTGCAAATTTGAATAATTTTTGAAATTTCAGTTTAACATTATAATACAGTGATTAAAAGCTAGCTTACAATTTAGTTCATTTATGTATTGATTTTAATGAGTACCATAGTTGAAATTTTATTCATTACAAGGTCTTTAACATAAAATACACCCTTTGGAAAGGTCTGCTGTTAATAATAGTAAATATAAATCTATATTTCAAATACAATTATTATTAATTTTGCAAGTTTGTTGTCAACTTCTGGTCACATATCATTAACTATCCTTAAATTTTNATGTATTGATTTTAATGAGTACCATAGTTGAAATTTTATTCATTACAAGGTCTTTAACATAAAATACACCCTTTGGAAAGGTCTGCTGTTAATAATAGTAAATATAAATCTATATTTCAAATACAATTATTATTAATTTTGCAAGTTTGTTGTCAACTTCTGGTCACATATCATTAACTATCCTTAAATTTTTTTTTAATTTAATGAAAAGTTCATATTTGGAGTAGAAGTTTTAGCCTTTTTAAAATTTTTGTTTACTTGAGCTTATATTATTACTATTACATTCAGTCATGCTTCATTTGTCTATCTCTTGACCTATCTATTTGGCAGAAATAATTTCTAGCTCCTCATTTCTAGCACTTACTGAGAATTTGTTTAGTTAAAGTTGGTGATATGACCTATTCATCTTAACTGTGCAGGTATAAACAGCAATCCACTGTAAAATGCTGCAGTTTGCAACTTGCTGTGGGAGGGAATTCATGAGTTGTCCATGTCTCTAGACTTATGAACCAATAAGGCTGCTTCATTGGAGGAGGAAATGACAACCCATTTCTGTATTCTTGCCTGGAAAATTTCATGGATGGAGGAGCCTGATGGGCTACAGTCCATGGGGTCTCAAAGAGTCAGACACAACTGAGTGACTTCACTTCACTTCAAGGCTGCCTCATAGTTAATAGTGGCACGGAGTTTTCGGATGGTGGTGCTAAGATGGCAGAGGAATAGGATGGGGAGACCACTTTATCCCTTACAAATTCATTGAAAGAACATTTGAACGCTGAGCAAACTCAACAAAACAACTACTGAATGCTGTCAGAAGACACCAGGCACCCAGAAAGGCAGGCCATTGTCTTCAAAAAGGGGAAGGACAAAATATAAAAGATAAAAAGAGAGACAAAAGAATTAGGGATGGAGATCCATCCCATGGAGGGAGTCATAAAAGATAAGTTTCCAAACATCAGGAAACCCTCTCACCAGTGAGTCTGTGGGGAGTTTTGGAATCTCAGAGGGCAAAATAACCAGGAGGAAAAATAATAAATAAACCCCACAGATTACATGCCTAATGGCAACTCCAAGTGGAGAAGTAGCCCAGATGCTTGCATCTGCCACCACCAAGTGAGGGCTGATCAGGGAGGCGTGGGCTGCACTGCTTAGGGTAAGGACCAGGCCTGAATGCTCTGAGGACAATCTGAGGGAGCTAACATGAGATAGCAACCAAAACTGTGGGATAGCCAGAGAGGGGGAAAAAAAAAAAAGAAACAGAGAGAGAGAGCGAGAGAGAGAGAGAAAGAGAACTTTCCCAGGAAAAGCTCTAACGGGCTTGATAAAGGACAGAAATGGTCTGGACCTAACAGAAGCAGAAGATATTAAGAAGAGGTGGCAAGAATATACGGAAGAACTGTACAAAAAAGATCTTCACGACCCAGATAATCATGATGATGTGATCACTAATCTAGAGCCAGACATCTTGGAATGTGAAGTCAAGTGGGCCTTAGAAAGCATCACTACGAACAAAGCTAGTGGAGGTGATGGAATTCCAGTTGAGCTGTTTCAAATCCTGAAAGATAATGCTGTGAAAGTGCTGCACTCAATATGCCAGCAAAATTGGAAAACTCAGCAGTGGCCACAGGACTGGAAAAGGTCAGTTTTCATTCCAATCCCAAAGAAAGGCAATGCCAAAGAATGCTCAAACTACCGCACAATTGCACTCATCTCACACGCTAGTAAAGTAATGCTCAAAATTCTCCAAGCCAGGCTTCAGCAATATGTGAACCGTGAACTCCCTGATGTTCAAGCTGGTTTTAGAAAAGGCAGAGGAACCAGAGATCAAATTGCCAACATCCGCTGGATCATGGAAAAAGCAAGAGAGTTCCAGAAAAACATCTATTTCTGCTTTATTGACTATGCCAAAGCCTTTGACTGTGTGGATCACAAGAAACTGTGGAAAATTCTGAAAGAGATGGGCATACCAGACCACCTAACCTGCCTCTTGAGAAATCTGTATGCAGGTCAGGAAGCAACAGTTAGAACTGGACATGGAACAACAGACTGGTTCCAAATAGGAAAAGGAGTACGTCAAGGCTGTATATTGTCACCCTGCTTAGTTAACTTCTATGCAGAGTACATCATGAGAAAAGCTGGAATGGAAGAAACACAAGCTGAAATCAAGATTGTCGGGAGAAATATCAATCACCTCAGATATGCTGATGACACCACCCTTATGGCAGAAAGTGAAGAGGAACTCAAAAGCCTCTTGATGAAAATGAAAAAGGAGAGCCAAAAAGTTGGCTTAAAGCTCAACATTCAGAAAATGAAGATCATGGCATCTGGTCCCATCACTTCATGGGAAATAGATGGGGAAACAGTAGAAACAGTGTCAGACTTTATCTTTTTGGGCTCCAAAATCACTGCAGATGGTGACTGCAGCCATGAAATTAAAAGACGCTTACTCCTTGGAAGAAAAGTTATGACCAACCTAGATAGTATATTCAAAAGCAGAGACATTACTTTACCGACTAAGGTCTGTCTAGTCAGGCTATGGTTTTTCCTGTGGTCATGTATGGATGTGGGAGTTGGACTGTGAAGAAGGCTGAGCGCCAAAGAATTGATGCTTTTGAACTGTGGCGTTGGAGAAGACTCAAGAGTCCCTTGGACTGCAAGGAGATCCAACCAGTCCATTCTGAAGGATCAACCCTGGGATTTCTTTGGAAGGAATGATGCTAAAGCTGAAACTCCAGTACTTTGGCCATCTCATGCGAAGAGTTGACTCACTGGAGAAGACTCTGATGCTCGGAGGGATTGGGGGCAGGAGGAGGAAAACGGGACGACAGAGGATGAGATGGCTGGATGGCATCACGGACTCGATGGACATGAGTCTGAGTGAACTCCAGGAGATGGTGATGGATAGGGAGGCCTGGCGTGCTGCGATTCATGGGGTCGCAAAGAGTCAGATACGACTGAGCGACTGAACTGAACTGAAGGGATTAACTTGCGAATACCCATTGATAAGAATAAGATTTGTCTCAAGAAGTACATTGATCATGTGAGTCTGGCTTCTGAAGGCATCACTAAAGGCAGTACAGTGGTTTAGGTCACTCAGGTTCTAGAGTCAAGAGATCCTGAATGCAACTCTGGCTCCCCTACTTTCTAAGGGTTATTAAACATCAGTCACTTCATCATTAAAGTGGGGGTAATGTTTGCTTCATAGTGTTGCTGTGGGGATTAGATGAGATAATATGGTATATATAGGTACCGTTCAACAAATGTTACCTGCTATTTAGTAGCTACCTAGTTAATACTTTAGCAAATGCTTGGGACAGTGTTACTATGTTCCGGGCACTCCTGGTTATCTGTCCATCTCCCTCTCTCTATCTCCCCTGCCCGTCTATATTCACACTCATTAGTTTCTTAAAGGAGCTTGATGGGGTCGTTACTAATTAATACATATTTTCTTGCATGTCACTTTTCAAAGTGTGCTTTTAGATATTATCCTTTTTATTCTCATCACCACTACCTAAGTAAGACAGAATATGGAACACACCAAAAATAGGCAGGAGTAATAATCAGCCAAAATAAAATTTAAATTATTATTCTACACAGATTATAATGTTATTTCACAATGATCATTTTGAACAGATAGTTTACAAACTCGGTGTTTACAATAAACTGTGATATCTCTTTGAGCTCCTAGGAATATCATGAATTACATTCTTCTTTTTCATGGTTTTAAACTTAAAGGTTACATGATTAAAATAATAATACATGCTAAGAAGTTAAGGAAAATATAAAGCATTTATTACTTTATCAGCTTCTATATAGTGTAATTAACCTCTCATTCACCTGGCACAGTGAGATGACATGCTCTTCAGAGATTAATTTTCTATAAAATGTAGGCCTTTAATAGAAATCTTCAGAAAATACAACTTTCCTGTTTTGGGAGATGGTAATGTGAAATAACAAACAAAACAAAAGCCATCATTCTTCCATGCTAATATTTACTTTTAATCCTACTTTTGCTATAATGAAGTTATGGGGAAGCTGTGCAAAGAGATTAGCAAGAGGAGGAGAGGATACAGTGCAGAGAGATTTCTTCAGCATCCACTGCCTTTCCCTTGGACCCCACTCTTAGGAAAACTCGATTTGATAGGAGCATCTCACCCTTACTTTCATGGGCTCCCCGGTGGCTCAGATGGCAAAAAATTCTGCCTGCAGTGTGGGAGTTCTGGGTTCAATCCCTGAGTTCCCCAGAGAAGGGAATGGCAATGACTCCAGTATTCTTGCCAGGAGAATTCCACAGACAGAGGCTACAGTCCACGGAGTTGCAAAAAGTTGGATACGACTGAGCAACTAACACTTTCACGTTGTGCCTCAGCACATAGCCAAATTGCTGCTTCAGGGAACAGCCCCATTATTATTATTATTATTATTTTAACAAAGAACATATACATTCAGAACAACTGTAAGCAGAGATTCCCCATGACCATATTTCCTGTTTCTTAAGATGCCAATATAAGGCCTCAGAAAGGCTTTGGATAACACAAATCCTTACAGTATTCTTATAATAGGACAGAATTCACTGAATTTAACTGAATCAGATGTGCTTTAAAAATGAATGATAGCCATTCTAGTCAGGTCCCCCAAATAAGCCCCAATCTCATCCAAGGAAAAGCAATCACCCCAGCAAGTTTCCAGATGACTCCAGTGAAGAGTCCTGCACCCAGCCTCAGTGAGACACAGAGGAGCCTTCCCAGATGCTTTTCTAAAGAAGACTGGGCAGGCTTTGACTCCTTCTCGGTGTTGGCCAATAAGAGTCTGGAATAGGGCCCTGTACCACATGAATTATCTTCATCCTGCCAACTGCTTCTTGGCTTTGAGCAGCTGTGGGAGCAGCTGGTTTACAACACAGAGTGAACCCTTGTTCTGAGGTAGGAGAGTTCTGCCTTCTGTGAAAAACTTACAAGTTTGGGTCTCTTGACAACTACCTTCATGAGCTTTACCCTGAAGATTTGGTGTGTGGTGTGGCTATTCATGGATCTTGCAAAGAACCAAACAACCTATGATGGTTTTATCCAGAGGAAATCTTCCTACAACTATAAAAGTCACCTTTACCTAAGTCTTCGCCTCCATCAGAAACTGAAGAGTCATAAGACAAGACTTCTCCCTGAACCAGCGTAACTAAAAATCAACCACATTTTGGGAATGGTTGATGGAACGCTGGAATTTACTCCTGCTTCCCCTGCTCCAATAAACCTGTAAAGGGATTTTTTTTTTTAAGGCACAAAACTGCTAGGATAGTAAGAATAGGAGAGAAGAGACAATTACAAAGTTTCAGAAGCTGGAAAGCAGACAGATCTGAAACTTAAATTTGCAGTGGAGAAAGCCAAGCCAGTTTACACCAGAGAATTCCCAAGAGGCCCTGGGGGCATTAGTGGAAGTGGGCAACAATGGACACGATGAGCTAAAATGAAGAGGATCTGTCAAACTTCAAGAAATAGCTAGATTCCTCAGACCAGGTATCTACTCTGTAAACTGAGCTGACTGCTCCTCTCCCGTCTAGGCAAAAGATACATAAATATATTCTCTGAAAAGTATAAACTGTAAGTCTCCAAGTGAGAGACCCAGTATAACTTGTGGGGGAGGGGTACTGCAATGAAAACCAGGATTGGGTGCACACATGCACAGATATATTCCTCCAAGCCATTTCCCTCTACTTGGTCCCCAGAAAGACAGCAGCAATGGGCAGGCCTTACAAGATCTCTGGGTGATGTGAACAGCCAAGGAGAAACTGACACGGCTGGTTCCCCAAGAAAAGGGCTACTGACAGCATCTTTAGTTAAGCTATTTCCAACAAGCTCCACTCATGTATACCAGATGCGTTCTCCCCCCACCCTCTGGCAATTCTTGAACACAGCAGAGAGAGAGGGACAATCTGACATCTAAGGAAAGATTCTAAAAGGAAAGAGTCCAAAACAGAAAAGTCAACTTGCATCACAAGAGTACAATCAGCAGAACTCAGATTATAGCAATTCTACAGGACCAATGCCCTAGTTTCTTCAACAAATAAATCACACAGAAGAGAACAGAAGAGAATGGGGGGGCCTACAGACTCAGAGACTTAAACCACATACCAAACACTTGTACTATATGGACCTTATCTGAGTATTGATGTGAACAATCCAATTGTTTTTTAAAAATGAGATAATCAGAGCAATTTAAATATCATTTCGATATTTGATGATATTAAGGAACTGTGGTTAATTTTTTGGGTATGACATATTATGGTTATGTTTTACAGACCTTATATATTAGTGAAATATACTGAAATATTTTTGAATGAAATGATGGCTTGGATTTGCTTCAAGACAACCTGGGAAACGGGCTGACTAAACAAGCAAGGTCCTGAGATAAAGGGAACAAGGGAAGCTTTTAGATTCTGTACTTGGTGTTTGAAATTTTCCATAATAGAGAAAAATGATCACTAGAATCCTCAGGGAAAACAATGAAATCATAAAACAGAAACAAAATAATATTAAAAAAAGAACAATTCAAAGAATGTTTAAAACTTCCTGTAAATAAAAAATAAGAAGAAATAAAACATTCAGTAAAGAATTGGAGAAAAACTTGATGGCATAACCCAGAAAGTACAGTGAAAAAGTATACAAATTAAATAAAGAAAAGAATAAAGTTAGAGGGCCAGTTCAGAAGGTCTAAAATCTTGGCAACAGTTTTAGAAAGAGAGAAAAAGAGAAAGAGCAGGAAGAAATTCATCAAGACAACAATGTAAGAAGATGTTCCAGAACTGAAGACCGTAAATTTCTAAAAGAAAAGCTGTACCAGTTGCCTGAGACAATGGATGAAAAGAGATGCATAGCAAGACACATCACTGTGGAACTGCAGAACATTAGGAACAAAGAGATCTGTCAAGTTTCCAGGAAAGACAAAATAAAAACAAAAACCCTGGCTATCTATAAAAGATCCGGAATCAGAAGCATTCTGACTTCATAACAACAACAAAAAAAAACTAGGAAGGAATGAAGCAATGCCTTCCAAATTATGAAGGAAAATGACTGCCAATAGAGAGTTTATATCTAGCCAAACTAAATGGAGTTTATATCTAGCCAATCAGTGATGAAGGCAGAATAAAAATATTTTTCAGATATGAAGGTCTCAGAAATTTTAATTCTATTTACCCTTTCTCAGCAGCAAAAGCAAGGAAGTAAATCCAGAAACAGCAAGAAATGAAAATACAGGGAACAAAGGATCTAGCAGAGAAGAAAGGAGGAGGGAATTACCAGGATGGTGACAAAGAGAGATTCCGGAGCTAAAGTCTACTCTCCAAGCCTCAGTTCCCTTATCAGGAACTGACAGTAATACCTGCCTCATAGACTTGTCAGGACTCAACATAAAACACTCTGAGTAGTTCCTGGCATAGAGTGTAAGCCACAAGAATTTTCTCATTATCCTCACTAAAGAATTGACACTTCGTATATTACAATAGCTAAAAAGAAAGAAATCAATGTAAACACTTACATTTGAACCAAACTTACTTCCAGTTTTGGAATAACTGAAAATTGTCACAGAACTATAAGGTTCTGGAGGTAAATAGAAGTGTGAGATTTTTTTTCTAGTGCAATTTTCTTGGTTCAAAGCATAGGGAATCCCAGCTCACAGTAGCTAAGTTACTTGCTGGACTACATAACCATTTAGAAGGAGAGACTAGCAGTCAGGGGTTTCATGTCAATGCACTGAAAATCACAAGTGCAGCTACTCAAACTCCATCTATGGTATGCTCACAGGGTCAGAGTTTCACATACACAGAAAAAAATATCACCATAGAAATATTTTGTTCAACTTCTGTCATTTTAAAACCTGGCACTTGGCTCAAGATATATATACACAGAAAGACCACCCAGAAAGATTCAGTCTGGGCAATAAAGAGAAGACGGTTTCCTGAATTAGGCTGACAAAAGGATGGCAACATATTAGATTCATTGTCCTACACAGAGTTGCTCTGATTCTAGGAAGGACACCTCTAATGGGTTTACACACAAAAGTAAGACTATTCATCCCTCTAGCACAGCCTGGACAGGCACTTCTGATGCCTGAGTAGTGGGATGGGTAGCAATGTACGTCTGTCAGTTTTCTAAGTCTTTCTAAAGAAATAAACACAATTTGCAGGGTTAGTAGTCTTTTCAGAAATGCTTCCAAAGAAATGATGCATACAACAATGAGGACTATTGGGCAAACCCAATGAAGAGGGGGAGTGTCGTCAGGGGCAAAAAGGCACGATCCCAGGAGAAGGGCATTCTGTACTGGCCTCAGCAGGCAAAGCACCACTGATAACTCCTTTGAGATGTGAGAGGGCAATGAGACTGGGTAGGAATTTTCCTGGTAAAAACAATGATTTCTATGATCTGCCATCTCATTGCAACTGAAATTAAGCCCTCTGTACATTTGCAGAAAGTCTTCTTCAACAGTTTGAGATGAATTTATTGTGAAAGAAAACTGTTCATTTTCTTTTCACTGAATCTCAGGGGTAAAGTACTCCCTATTTTCTCATCTTTAAAACACCGAAAACTTCTGTGCTTCTTGAATATTTCTTACAAACAAATTTGCAGTTAGCTTTGGATATAGTCTATGTCCCACAGCAGTTCAAATACCAAAATGGTGACTAGACGGATTAAACCCCTCTTAGTATTTTCACCATTTAGCTGAGATTTAAAGTGACAAGTCAAGTGTCCAAAAATACAAGTGCTATTTTCAAATCTTTTATCCTTTTTACAAGTACTTATTTTGGTAGTTTTGATTAATCAAACGATTTTCTATTTTCTTAGCTGTACAAACATTAGGTGCTTCTTGGAAAAAAAACAAACAAACAATACAAAATTATGCACTATAACTTAGTCAAGCTAGTAAAACATAAAAAGAAATAAGAACCATTTTAAAACATTTCCAATGTTTTCTGGGTATGAACAGAAACACACAGGAAATACACTTTTTAAATGGAAAGTATGGCTGTGTCAACACTCACAGAAAAAGTAGGATTCCAGTGTTTGCCAGGGCGAAGGCGAGTCCTAAAATCCCACTGCCCATAATGGCGTTGCTTAGGTTAAAAACAGACATGCCCAAGGAGGTTGTTCCTGGAATCTGAACAGAGACACAGTCACACTAAACAAAACAGTCCTCCAGAAAGATCATCACTCCAAAGCCTTTACAGCACTATCAGGAACCAACAGGGAAACGAAACTCGAGGAATTCTTTCTTCATGGTCTAGTTATTTTTTCAAATGGGTTTCGGAGAGAATACACAGGCTCCGAGGAATGTCTTGGTGAGTAAATAGCTATGCTTTTGGTACTATGCTGGATGAATTAAAAACATCTGTTGCAATTATTGTAATTTAAAAAATAAGCAAACTTTATTAAAATGACACTTACATAGTCATCACATTTCTTTTTTTCCAAGTGGCTGTTGGTGAGACTTCTTCTACTTTCACGATCAGAAATAAATTTGCTGTAAAGAGAGGCATAATGATTTAATCTCATTATAATGACTTGGAGCTTAACATCATGACGAAATGATTCATTATTTACCAAAACATCATGCATGAAAAACTATCAATCAGTTATCTAAGAGTTTATAGTCCTATCCAACTGCTCTCACTGACTTTTTTTTTTTTTCGGNCTCTTTAGACAGTTCACCTGCAGAGCAACCTGGAGCCTGAGCAATGTAGACTGGGAAAGCACACACATCGTGAGTGGGAGCAAACCCAGTGTGGCCCAGACACTGCGAGCACTCCCCACACACACCAGTGATATGTGTTTGCAGTGTTCCTCCCTCCCCACAGCACGACTGAACAAGGAAGCCTAAATAAGTGGCCACCTTCACCCCCTGTGTCAGGATGGAAATTAGACACTGAAGAGAACTGCAAAGAGAAGAAGCCAAAATAAACAGAGGGAACCACTTTGGAAGTGACAGGTGCAACCGCTTAAAATCCTATAGTTAGCACCAACTACATTGGAAGGGGCCCATATATCTTGAGAATATAAGCTTGAACAAGGAACTATCTGAAACTGAACTGACCCCACACTGCCCACAACAGCTCCAGAGAAATTCCTAGATACATTTTTACTATTAGCATTTTTAAATATTTTTATTATTTTTAAGTCCTCTATTACTCCTTTAATTTTCATTTTTATAACCTACGATTGAAGTGAAGTCGCTCAGTTGTGTCCGACTCTTTGCGACCCCATGGACTGTAGCCTACTAGGCTCTTCTGTCCGTGGGATTTTCCAGGCAATAGTCCTGGAGTGGGTTGCCATTTCCTTCTCCAGGGGATCTTCCCCAAAAAACCCCTATTTTTAAAGCCAACTTCATATATATTTTTTATAATTTTTGTGATATTGTTTTGTTTTTTTAATATTGTACTTTTGAGAGTCTAACCTCTACTGTAGATTTTTAATCTTTGCTTTTTGGTATTTATTATCAATTTTGTACCTTTAAGAACCCAGTCTTCAGTACCCATTTTTACTTAGGAGTGTGATTATTGGCTTGATTGCCCTCTCCCCCTTTTGACTCTCCTTATTTTCCCCTAGGTCACCTCTATCTCCTCCCTCCCTCTTCTCTTCTCTACCCAACTCTGTGAATCTCTTTGGGTATTCTGGGCTGTGGAGAACACATAAGGAACTGATTACTGGTTAGATCTGTCTCTCTCCTTTTAACCCTCCCCCTCCCTTCTCTGCCTGCTACTGCTACTGCTAAGTCACTTCAGTCGTGTTCAACTCTGTGTGACCCCAAAGACGGCAGCCCACCAGTCTTCCCCGTCCCTGGGATTCTCCAGGCAAGAACGCTGGAGTGGGTTGCCATTTCCTTCTCCACCTTCTCTGCCTGGTTACCTCTATCTCCTTCCTCCCTCTTCTAGTCTCCGTGTAACTCCATGACCTCTCTGGGTGTTCCAGGCTGTGGAGAGCACATAAGGATTTGATTACTGGCTAGCTTGCTCTCTCCCCTTTTGATTTCCTCTCTTCTCCACCTGGTCACCTCTATCTCCCTCCTCCCTATTCTTTTCTCCATGTAACTCAGTGAACCTTTCTGGGTGTCCCTTATTGTGGAGAATCTTTTCTCCATTAACTTAGATGTTTTATCATTGGTGCTGTATTGTTGGAGAAGTCTTGAGGCTACTGTAAGAATAAGACTGAAAACCAGAGGCAGGAGACTTAAGTCCAAAACCTGAGAACACCAGAGAACTCCTGACTCCAGGGAACATTAATCAGTAAGAGCTCATCCAAAAGCCTCCATGCTTACACTGAAACCAAGCTCCTCCCAAGAGTCAACAAGTTCCAGAGCAAGACATATCACAGAAACTCTCCAGCAATGCAGGAACATAGCCCTGAGCTTTAATATACAGGCTGCTCAAAGTCACACCAAACCCACAGACACCTCAAAACTCACTACTGTATACATCATTGCATTCCAGAGAGAAGAAATCCAGCTCCACCCACCAGAACACCGATGCAAGATTCCCTAACCAAGAAACCTTGACAAGCCACTCGTCCAACCCCACCCACAGGGAGGAACTCCACAATAAAGAGGAACCACAAACTGCCAGAATACAGAAAGGCCACTCCAAACACAGCAATCTAAACAAGATGAAAAGGCAGAGAAATACTCAGTAGTAAAGGAACATGATAAATGCCCATGAAACCAAACAAAATAGGAGGAGATAGGGAGTCTACCTGAAAAAGAATTCAGAATAATGACAGCAAAAATGGTCCAAAATCTTGAAAACAAAATGGAGTTACAGATAAATAGCCTGGAGACAAGAATTGAGAAGATGCAAGAAATGTTTAACGAGGACCTAGAAGAAATAAAAGAGTCAATCAATAATGAATAATGCAATAAATGAGATTAAAAACACTCTGAAGTGAGCCAACAGTAGAATAACTGACACAGAAGATAGGATAAGTGAGGTAGAAGATAGAATGGTGGAAATAAATGAAGCAGAGAGGAAAAAGAAAAAAAGAAAAAAGAATTGAAAGAAATGAAGACAACTTGGAGACCTCTGGGACAACGTGAAATGCCCCAACATTTGAATCATAGTCCTAGAAAAAGAAGACTAAAAGAAAGGTCATGAGAAAATACTTGAGATAATAATTGAAAACTTCCCTAAAATGGGGAAGGAAATAGTCACTCAAGTCCAAGAAACCCAGAGAGTCCCAAACAGGATAAACCCAAGGCAAAACACCCCAAGACACATATTAATCAAATTAACAAAGATCAAACACAAAGAACAAATATTAAAAGCAGCAAGGGAAAGACAACAAATAACACAAAGGGATTCCCATGAGGATAACAGTTGGTCTTTCAATAGAAACTCTTTAGGCCAAAAGGGAATGACAGGGCATACTTAAAGTGATGAAAGAGAAAAACCTACAACCCAGATTACTGTACCCAGCAAGGATCTCGTTCAAATATGAAGGAAAAATCAAAAGCTTTACAGACAAGCAAAAGCTGAGAGAATTCAGCACCACCAAACCAGCTCTTCAACAAATGCTAAAGGATCTTCTCTAGACAGGAAACACAGAAAAACTGTATAAACTTGAACCCAAAACAACAAAGTAAATGGCAACGGGATTATACTTATCAATATTTACCTTAAATGTAAATGGGTTGAATGCCCCAACCAAAAGATAAAGACTGGCTGAATGAATATAAAAACAAAACACCTATATAAGCTGTCTACAAGAGACAAATCTCAAAACAAGGGACACATACAGACTGAAAGTGAAGGGCTGGAAAAAGATATTTCACGCAAATGGAGACCAAAAGAAAGCCAGAGAAGCAACACTCAAATCAGATAAAATAGACTTTGAAATAAAGGCTTTGTAAAGAGACAAAGAAGGACACTACATAATGATCAAAGGATCACTCCAAGAAGAAGATATAACAATTATAAAATATATGCATCCAACATAGGAGCAGGGCAATATGTAAGGCAAATGCTAACAAGTATGAAAGGGGAAACTAACAATAACACAACAATAGTGGGAGACTTTAATACTCCACTCATACCTATGGATAGATCAACTAAACAGAAAATTAGCAAGGAAACACAAACTTTAAGTGATACAATGGAACAGTTAGACCTAATTGATATCTATAGGACATTTCACCCTAAAACAATGAATTTCACCTTTTTCTCAAGTGCACACGGAACCTTCTCAACTATAGATCACATCTNCTCATACCTATGGATAGATCAACTAAACAGAAAATTAGCAAGGAAACACAAACTTTAAGTGATACAATGGAACAGTTAGACCTAATTGATATCTATAGGACATTTCACCCTAAAACAATGAATTTCACCTTTTTCTCAAGTGCACACGGAACCTTCTCAACTATAGATCACATCTTGGGCCATAAATCTAGCCTTGGAAAATTCAAACAAACTGAAATCATCTCAAGCATCTTTTCTTATCACAACGTGGTAAGATTAGATGTCAATTACAGGAAAAAAACTATTAAAATTCCAACACATGTAGACTAAAAACACACTTCTGAATAAGCAACAAATCACAGAAGAAATAAAAAAATAAATAAAAATATGCATAGACACAAATGAAAATGAAAACACAAAAACTCAAAACCTATGGAATGCTGTAAAAGCAATGTTAAGGGAAAGGTTCATAGCAATACAGGCTTACCTCAAGAAACAAGAATAAAGTCAAATAAATAACCTAACTCTACACCTAAAGTAACTAGAAAAGGAAGAAATGAAGAACCTCAGGGTTAGTAGAAGGAAATAAATCATAAAATTAGGGCAGAAATAAATGCAAAAGAAACAAAAGAGACGATAGCAAAAATCAACAAAGCCAAAAGCTGGTTCTTGAGAAGATAAAATTGACAAACCATTAGACAGACTCATCAAGAAACAAAGGGAGAAAAATCAAATCAATAAAATTAGAAATGAAAATGGAGAGATCAAAACAGACAACACAAAAATACAAAAGATCATAAGAGACTACTATCAGCAACTATATGCCAATAAAATTGACAACTTGGAAGAAATGGACAAATTCTTAGAAAAGTATAATTTTCCAAAACTGAACCAGGAGGAAACAGAAAATCTTAACAGACCCATCACAAACACAGAAATCAAAACTGTAATCAGAAATCTTCCAGCAAACAAAAGCCCAGAACCAGACAGCTTCACAGCTGAATTATACCAAAAATTTAGAGAAGAGCTAACACCTATCCTACTCAAACTCTTCCAGAAAATTGCAGAGGAAGGTAAACTTCCAAACTCATTCTATGAGGCCACCATCACCCTAAT